>JAFIRS010008194.1:0-18939 GCA_018342105.1 Gonioctena quinquepunctata
AACTCAGAGAGTCGGTACAAATAACAAACTTCTTATAAGTGTTGAATTCTATAAATCCTGTAGTTTGTAAAATAGCGTAGAATTCTGTTGTATAAACACTGGCTTCACGTGGTAATGACCATGAATGGCATATTCCCAAACTTGATATGGCGCATCCAGATCCGGTGTCGGTCTTGGATCCGTCGGAATAGATGATATGACAATCAGAGTACCTATCAATAATTCTGTGGAATTCCATAAGAATGATGCTTCTGTTGACTTCACCTTTTTTATATTTCTGTAGGTCGAGACATATATCGAGGCGAACTATGTCCCAGGGAGGCACCTCGGACGGATTTATGTTATAGCTCCTTGGAAGGGAGTAGTCATTCTTATTGAGGAATTCTACAAGCCTAATTCCAGCAGGGCGGGTGATAGTTGGCCGTCGTTCATAGAAGTCATACTCTCCTTCTGTAGGTATCGGTGGGTGATTAGGGTGGGATGGAAGTGCACATAATTGCAGTCTTCTATATCTCAATGGGGGGATCCCAGCCTCACAGCAAAGTGATAGATATGGGCTCGTGCGAAATGCCCCTAGTGCGATTCTAAGAGCCTGACACTGTATACTATCCAATTTTTTCAATCTCGATTCACGTGCTGACCCATATACGAAGCAGCCATAGTCAATTTCGGATAATATATATGATTTGTATAACCTCAGGAGTATTTCTCTGTCACATCCCCAATTAATACTGGCTAATGCTTTTAGTGGGTTGAGCGCTTTCTTGCATCTCAGTATAAGATCGTTTATATGTGAGTCCCATCTCAATTTTCTATCGAATATCATTCCTAGGAATTTGACAGAATTGCTGCATCCTAGTTCATGTTCAGACAATTTTAGTTTTGGATCATTGTGAACTGATCTAAGTCGACAAAAGTGGACACAATTGGTTTTCGCATCAGAGAAAGTGATCCTAGGATCTTTGCTTGGTTACAAAGTTATCTATGGCTTCCTGAAGAGTTCGCTCAATGTCGTCCATTGATGATGCCGAGTAGAAGATCGTTAAATCATCAACGTATAAACATCTTCCAACTGCTGGATTGAGGTTATCTAGAAGTCCATTAACTGCGATAGCAAATAGTACTACGCTCAGAGTGGATCCTTGGGGGACTCCGTTTCCTAGTATATGTAGCTCTGAGGAAGTCGATGTGTTCCTGACATGGAATTCTCGTTGTTTGAAAAAACTTGCAACGAAATTTGGTAGTCTTTCTTTCAGGCCCCATTTTCGGACTTGGTCGAGAATATTGAAGCGCCAGGTTGTATCGAATGCCTTTTCTATGTCGAAAAAAACTGCTACTGTGTGATTTCTCTGGGGAAAACTATTCTGGATTTCTTTCTCTAGCAGAACGAGTTGGTCGATTGTGGATCTGTTGCTCCTGAAACCGGACTGTGCATCTGATAAGAGATGATTGGATTCTAGATACCACATAACTCTGATGCTTACCAACTTCTCCATAACTTTGCTCTGACAGCTTGTGAGTGAGATGGGCCGATAACTACTTGTGAGTTTTGGGTCTTTCCCTATTTTGAGGACAGGAATGATTATGGCTTCACGCCATTTATCTAGGTATCTTCCATCGGTCCATATTTTATTATATAAATCTAATAGTATCACTTTCGATGACTTTGGTAACTGTCTGATAAATTCATATACAATGTTATCTACTCCTGGTGCAGAGTCTTCCATTTCAGAAAGTGCATTCATTATCCAGTTCAATCAGATTGAAGAGGTGATTATAGTTGGATATGATTTCTTCCTGAAAGTCAATTTCTTCTGCTCGTCTATGAATCTGAAATTCAGAGTCATAGTGTTCCGACTACTGATATACTCAAATTGTCGAACTAAATGCTCAGCAATCTCTTCTCCACTTATAATAAGTTGGCCATCGATTTCCAAGACCTGTGGTGTATCCGTGAATCTTTTTTCTATAATAGCGCGAATTTTCGTCCATACTTCCGATGCGGGTGTTCTATATATGATAGTGGACACATATGCTTTCCATGTTGCTCTTTTACTCTCGCGTATGGCACGCCTAGCTCTTGCACGCGCTCTTTTGAACGCAATAGTGTTCTCTAGTGTAGATGATCGTTTCAGAGTAGTCAAAGCGTGACTTTTCTCTGCCACATGTTTGGCAACTATCTCATCTCATCTCATTCCACCAGGAAGTTGATTTGGTACCTTTACGACCACTAGATCGTGGTACCGACATTTCCCGCTGCTGCCAAGAGCTCTCTACTGATTAGTTCTGTGGCTTCATTGACATCAGTATCTGGCAGCTGTAAGTTACCTAATTCTTGTCTATAAAGATCCCAGTTAGCATTTCTCAATCTCCATCGTCTGGGCAATGTTTGAGGAATTAATCGACCGGCAAATTCGATCGAAATTGGAAAATGGTCCGTAAGATGATCTCCTAAACTGGTCCATTGTAATGATGGGGAGATAACTGGTGAGCATAAGGCTAGATCGATAGCTGACAATGAGTTGGATCTAAGGTTTACGTACGTGCCATCGCCATCATTCAAGAGGATAAGGTTCATTTCATCAATGAAATTTTCGATGGTTCTGCCTCTGTTGTCCAGTCTGTTCGAACCCCACAATGGATTATGGGAATTGAAGGGCTCCCACAATCAAAAATGGAGCTGGTAGCTGGTCAGCAATATTTTTAAGATCTTTAATGGTCCAGTAACCGTCAGGTAAGTAGATATTGCAGATCGAGAATTGGATCGGATAATAAACATGGACAGCGGTAACTTGTAGTCTGCTTTGTATAGGAATATTCCGGTGAGGAATATTATTTTCGAGGAAGATAGCTACTCCGCCTCTCGCTCTGAGATCAGGGATTACATCTTTCCTATAACAAGTATATCCCCTTAGAGATAAATTCTCTCGAAGTTTCAGGTGAGTCTCCTGTAGAAATATTTTTGAGTTCCGGGTAGTGGGTTTTGCAACTGTTACAATTCCAGAATATCAGGTTTTCCAGAGTGAATGTGAAGGTGAAGTGTGTATGTGATGAGTATAAAGAATACATCAGGAGTATATAGAATATAAGCAATGAATATAACAAGAAAAAAATAATCGACGAGATAAAATGAAAAATAGGTCAAATGTAATACCGTGTGGGTGAGGTTGACTCGTGGAGGTTGTGGGTTGAGGGAGGGGGGAATAGACTGTTTGGTCAGTTGATCCCAATAGATCTTCAATCACCTTCGACAGGTGGGGGATTATTCTAGCAACTATATCATTCACGTTGGCATTACTAGTTTGAATAGACTGGGAATATGTAACACCCACCTTAGGTGTTGCGATTTAACTTTTTCTTCACTTCCGTAAGGAATTCGTTCTTGATTTTAACTTTCTGGATGCTTGCTCAATTTTCAGTTGCGGACATTGTCTGGAATAGCTGGAATTGGTCCTTCACAGTTCACACATACTTCTGGTTTTTCGCAGTCTGTCCCTGTGTGTGATGGCTTTCCACATACACAAATTTGATCTTTCTGGCACCATGATGACATGTGACCAAAAAGTTGGCATTTGAAGCACCTCATTGGCGCTGGAAAATATGGTCGAACTTTCAGGTTATAAAAAGCTGCTTGAATATTGTTATGTAGAACTGGTGTATAAAATGTGAGAATATGATTGGGAGTTTCCGTGATAATTCCTTCTCTCTTTGTTGTGATACGTTTAACTCCAATAATACCTTGTTCTTTGAGACCGTCTAGTATTTCTTCGGTGGTGCAGTTGAGAAAGTCTTTACAGTACACAACACCTTCGACATTATTCAGCGTTCCATGAGGGCTAACTTGCACATCGAATTCTGACATTTTGCCAACTTTCAGTAATCGTAATGATTGTGCTCTTGAGGAAGTTTCCACTAGAATACCATCTCTTACTTTTCTCGTCTCTTTCGTAGTACCAATCAAACCATACATCACTTTACTGATTGAAAAAGGGCTTACTTTCGAAAAGTCCTCCCCATCCAATCTCTTGATGAGTAAGAACCGAGGGACAGGTCCCGTCGTCTCTGTGCTTATAGCATTACCTATTGTGTTGGAGTTAGGTAACTCCTTATTTTTTGGTTGTTTAAAGAATCCATATAATTCCCACGAGTTGAGATGTACTGGGTATAACTGCAGCAGTGCACCCTTACCACAGAGAGGCTTAGTACAACCGGAGGTCGCCTATTACCCGGAAAAAACCGTTAGCGATCAACTACGCATGATCATTCATCTTTCAGCACGGTTTCTTCCACATTAGATTTCGGATTCTTTCAGGTTTTACTCCTGTTGAGCTGTCCTTTGCTTCACTACTCATCTTCGACCTTACCGGCATGGGTGGCCCTACCAGGAGTATAAAACTCCCGCCGGCTTCGCTCTCAGAATCATTGTATCTACTGAGCCCCTCCACCACGTCGAAGTCTAACAGCTCCTTGGAGGGGGAAAAAGTAATTAAATATATACATGAGAAATATCTACATATAGGAATCAGGAAAATTCGGATGATAGTCAGGGAAAATTATATGTTCACAAGATTAGAACAAACTGAAAGAATCATAACTGAATGTCAAACTTGCCAATTGGGTGAATATAAAAATAAAGTGAATAAAAATGAAACCAAAAGTATCATCACAAGTAAACCATTACAATTATTTCGATAGAATTTGTCATTAATTTAATACAAACTTCTAACAATAATAAACATATATTTGTAATGGTCGACCATTTGTCTAAATTTATAAAATTATATCCAACTAAAAAAACTAATTTCAAAACTGTTGAAAATTTATTGACAAAATTTATTGTGGAAATAGGAAAACCAGAACATATTATTCTTGATAATGCTACATATTTTTCAAATGAACAAATGAGACATTTTACACAAGATATTGGAATACAATTAAATTTTACCAGTATGAGACATCCATCATCAAACCCTGCTGAAAGATATATTCAAGAGGTGATTAGATATTTGAGACTGACATCACAAGAAAATCATAAATTATGGGATGGAAAATTAGAAATAATAGAAAAATATTCTAACGAAGTATCAAGCACTGATTTGTTGAGAATATAAACAGGATGTTCATAAAATCAGATGTGGAATCATCTGCGACTGAAAGATAAACCCAAGTCACTATCTTCCATCGTTAAGATAACCTCTTGTGGGGTATTCAATTGAGAATGTTTTCTTTTTCAATACCAAGCACTAGTACTGAAGAATGTCTTATGTACATTATGACAGGAAGAATGCCTGATAGGGAATGGATAGTCAATGAAAGAAATTTGAACTAAGTAATGAATAAAGTAAATGTGAGAATTCAAAGAAATGCCAACAAATACATTAAAAAAGAAAATGAAAGGGGTACAAAAAGAACCAAATTCAAGAAGGGAGTGTCAGTTATAATGAGAGCTTCAAGGATACCTAACGAGAGACAAGGCGCATATGTGCAAAATTATTAATGCCACTTGAAGGACCATATGAAATAGAAAATGAAAATGTTAAAAATAGCTATAGACTAATATATCCTCATACTAGAGTATTGAGATGAGTATTCAATATTGAGAATATATATCAATTTGAAGTATAAAAAAACCATTGTATGTCATTAATAATTTTCTTTGAAGAATTTCTTTTCTTGAATACAAAGGACCTTCAAAAACAGTTGGTTTTTGAAACAAGAAGAACGTAATATTAGTAATTGTGAATAATTAAATTGATATTCAAATTTTACCAACTAGTATTGAAATGTTGAATATAAATTCAGGGAATTTGTGATGTTTAGAAGTAGGTTAAATGTTTAAAGAATTGAAATAGTAATAAAAATAAAGAAAAAAACCCATAAATAAAAAAATATTCGTATTTGGTAATCTGTGCTATGCTATTTTATTACAGTTTTTCTGAAGATTCTACAATTTTTTTGAAACCTTGTATAATATTAATGGATACCTATAGTTGGAATAAACATGTTTTCAACATAACAATCAATTGGCATAATTTAAAAAATTTTAGAAATCAAAATTTACGAATATTATTTTGAGCACAAGCAGATAACAAAATATCAAAAGTTCGAATATCCTGTATATGAAATTGGATCTGAACACAACAGCCAATGAGATGCAAGGAGAGATCTTGATTTTCCCCTAGGTTTGCCCTTAAGCCATCCTGTTTTCTTTTTGATGCTCTGGGAGGTCTGAGTATTTGAGGAGTATATACCACTCTCTGAGTCTTCCCCATAGCTGGCGTTGGATTTTCTGGCATTGTATCGCTTCCTTTTGGATATGGGAAGCGGAGTTTCAGGTGAGGGTGGGGGTAGGGTGGGGGTGGAAATAGGGTGGGGGTGGGGGTAGGGGTAAGGTGGGGGTAGAGTGGGGATGGAGGACGGGGTTAGGGGTGGGGGTGGGGGTGTGGGTTGACTCGTGAGGTTGTGGGTTGAGGGAGGGGGGAATAGACTGTTTGGTAGTTGATCCCAAAGATCTTAATCACCTTCGACAGGTGGGGATTATTCTAGCAACTATATCATTCACGTTAGCATTACTAGTTTGAATAGACTGGGAATATGTAACACCCACCTTAGGTGTTGCGATTTTAACTTTTTTCTTCACTTCGCGATAAGGAATTCGTTCTTGACTTTTAACTTTCTGGATGGCTTGCTCAATTTTCAGTTGCGGACATTGTCTGGAATTACCTGGATGTGGTCCTTCACAGTTCACACATACTTCTGGTTTTTCGCTGTCTGTCCCTGTGTGTGATGGCTTTCCACATACACAAATTTGATCTTTCTGGCACCATGATGACATGTGACCAAAAAGTTGGCATTCGAAGCACCTCATTGGCGCTGGAAAATATGGTCGAACTTTCAGGTTATAAAAAGCTGCTTGAATATTGTTATGTAGAACTTGTGTATAAAATGTGAGAATATGATTGGGAGTTTCCGTGATAATTCCTTCTCTCTTTGTTGTGATACGTTTAACTCCAATAATACCTTGTTCTTTGAGACCGTCTAGTATTTCTTCGGTGGTGCAGTTGAGAAAGTCTTTACAGTACACAACACCTTTGACCTTATTCAGCGTTCCATGAGGGCTAACTTGCACATCGAATTCTGACATTTTGCCAACTTTCAGTAATCGTAATGATTGTGCTCTTGAGGAAGTTTCCACTAGAATACCATCTCTTACTTTTCTCGTCTCTTTCGTAGTACCAATCAAACCATACATCACTTTACTGATTGAAAAAGGGCTTACTTTCGAAAAGTCCTCCCCATCCAATCTCTTAATGAGTAAGAACCGAGGGACAGGTCCCGTCGTCTCTGTGCTTATAGCATTACCTATTGTGTTGGAGTTAGGTAACTCCTTATTTTTTTGGTTGTTTAAAGAATCCATATAATTCCCACGAGTTGAGATGTACTGGGTATAACTGCAGCAGTGCACCCTTACCACAGAGAGGCTTAGTACAACCGGAGGTCGCCTATTATCCGGAGGGAACCGTTAGCGATCAACTACGCATGATCATTCATCTTTCAGCACGGTTTCTTCCACATTAGATTTCGGATTCTTTCAGGTTTACTCCTGTTGAGCTGTCCTTTGCTTCACTACTCATCTTCGACCTTACCGGCATGGGTGGCCCTACCAGGAGTATAAAACTCCCGCCGGCATCGCTCTCAGAATCATTGTATCTACTGAGCCCCTCCACCACGTCAAGGTCTAACAGCTCCTTGGAGGGGGAAAAAGTAATTAAATATATACATGAGAAATATCTACATATAGGAATCAGGAAACATTGGATGATAGTCAGGGAAAATTAATATGTTTACAAGATTTAGAACAAACTGAAAGAATCATAACTAAATGTCAAACTTGCCAATTAGGTAAACATAAAAATAAGTAAATAAAAATGAAACAAAGTTCATCACAAGTAAACCATTACAATTATTTCGATAGAATTTGTCATCAATTTAATACCAACTTCTAACAATAATAAACATATATTTGTAATGGTCGACCATTTGTCTGACTTTATAAAATTATATCCAACTAAAAAAACTAATTTCAAAACTGTTGAAAATTTATGACAAAATTATTGTGGAAATAGAAAACCAGAACATATTATTCTTGATAATGCTACATATTTTTCAAATGAACAAATAGATTTTACAAGAATTGGAATACAATTAAATTTTACCAGTATTAGACATCCATCATCAAACCCTGCTGAAAGATATATTCAAGAGGTGATTAGATATTTGAGACTGACATCACAAGAAAATCATAAATTATGGGATGGAAAATTAGAAATAATAGAAAAATATTCTAACGAAGTACAAGCACTGATTTGTTGAGAATTAAACAGGATGTTCATAAAATCAGATGTGGAATCATCTGCGACTGAAAAATAAACTTTAGTCACTATCTTCCATCGTTAAGATAACCTCTTGTGGGGTATTCAATTGAGAATGTTTCCCTTTTCAATACCAAGCACAGTACTGAAGAATGTCTTATGTACATTATGACAGAAAGAATGCCTGATAGGGAATGGATAGTCAATGAAAGAAATTTGAACTAAGTAATGAATGAAGTAAATGTGAGAATTCAAAGAAATGCCAACAAATACATTAAAAAAGAAAATGAAAGGGGTACAAAAAGAACCAAATTCTAGAAGGGAGTGTCAGTTATAATGAGAGCTTTAAGGATACCTAACGAGAGACAAGGCGCATATGTGCAAAATTATTATGCCACTTGAAGGACCATATGAAATAGAAAATGAAAATGTTAAAAAGCTATAGACTAATATATCCTCATACTAGAGTATTGAGATGAGTATTTAATATTGAGAATATTTATCAATATTAAGTTTATAAAAAACAATTGTATGTCAAAATTTTTAACTATATTAGTAATTGGAATAATTAAATTGATATTCAAATTTTACCAACTAGTATTGAAATGTTGAATATAAATTCAGGGAATTTGTGATGTTTAGAAGTAGGTTAAATGTTTAAAGAATTGAAATAGTAATAAAAATAAAGAAAAAAACCCATAAATAAAAAAATATTCGTATTTGGTAATCTGTGCTATGCTATTTTATTACAGTTTTTCTGAAGATTCTACAATTTTTTTGAAACCTTGTATAATATTAATGGATACCTATAGTTGGAATAAACATGTTTTCAACATACAATCAATTGGCATAATTTAAAAAATTTTAGAAATCAAAATTTACGAATATTATTTTGAGCACAAGCAGATAACAAAATATCAAAAGTTGAATATCCTGTATATGAAATTGGATCTGAACACACCAGCCAATGAGATGCAAGGAGAGATCTTGATGCAAAATTAGTAATTTTGAAAATAAAGAAAAGCAGAAACGTCAAAAAAATAATTTTACATGTATTGTATATAGATTATGAGGTAGTAGAAAAGTTTCATGAATAAAAACTGTCAAGGAAGTGAAAAATAATAAAAAGTGCTACAAATGGTGTGTCAAAATCGAAAATTCGAGTAGAAAAAAAAAGTGTTGGTATCAAGGGGACAGAATCAACAAGCAAGGTGGATAGTAAAAAAATTATTCTGGGAAGAACCACGTTGAAAATTTAAATTTGGAACAAACAAACAATTTGGAATAAAATCAGTTATTAGCCAAAAAAACATTAGGAAAATATGAAGAACACTACCAGATAAAAAAATCACGAATGCAGAGTTACATTACCTTTGCTTCATTGGAAATTTATTGGAAATGAGGAGAAGTCCCAGTGACGAGAGCAGTAGTAGTTTCCAAGAACGGAAGAGAATCCGAAACGCTGAGCAGTTTGGTACATGATGTCCCAAGTATTTGTTGAAACCATAAGAGTTGTAACAGTGCAAATAAGAACTGAACTTTGAAACAATTTCCATAGAACTCTTCACGAATTACTTTAAAATAACACATAACCTACAAAACGAGGTTGAATTCACTTTATTATTCCATAATCTCATTTGTTGCTGTATATACTTATTTCTGAAGCTCTAATTAGGATATTTATCGCAGACTAGGTAGTAATAAGTTTTTCCTGAATAAAGAAAATTATTATTTTGATGGAATTCTACTTTATTTTCAATGTTTCATCAACAATGAATGACTAATTTCTGAAATTGACGTCAAGAGGGCTCCACAGTAGAACCAACTTCTGAGATCCATAGGCGTACCGAATGAGTTAGCTGAAGGTGAAGGAAATAAGGTGAAGGAAAGAAGGTTAAGAGCCTAGCCGGAGATATTGAATATTTATATGGGCATTTATTCATCAATACATATTGAATGGAATTTAAAAAAAACTATTATTTTAGCTTGAAGATTTTGGAAAATAACAAAAAAGGAAAATATAAGTGAAACAAAACACAAAAAATCATTTATTTCTGAAATGATGTCTGATTGTGGAAAGTAAATGAACAAATATAAAATAAAATAAAAAACAACCGCAATCAACGCATCATAACTATATATATATATATAATAAGAAAAATATAAAATAAAATAAAAACAACCGAATCAACATCATAATATATATATATAATATATATATATATATTTTTTAATTTTAAAAAAAAATAATAAATATTTAATAGTTAGTAGTTTATGATATATTGTTTTTATATTTTTTTGAGATTATATTTTCTTTATGAAGCCTCTGTATAACATTGATACGTAAATACATGCAAATACTATAATGCAATCATTTTCTTGCATTTTCAAAAAAGATTACAACATATAATTGTTTGAAATAAAATTAATAAAAATGAAACGAAAAGTATTATTACAACAAAACCTTTAAAAATTTTTAATAAACATATATAATAGTGGATCATTTTTCAAAATTTATCGAAATATATTCTACAAAAAAGGACTGATTTTAAAACTGTTGAAAATCTTTTGACAAAATTCATAGTAGAAATAGAAAAACCTGAACAAATTATTTAGATAATGCTACATACTTTACTATGACAAATATATTTTCACAGAGTATGGAAATAAAATTAAATTGGTATTAGACATCCATCATCAAACCCAACAGAAAGATATATACAGGAGGTAATCAAATATTTGAGATTGACGTCGCAGCAAAATCATAAAACATGGGATGAAAAATTAGAGTAAATAGAAAAATATTTTAATGAAGTACCTAGCACTATTACGAAAGAATGTCCTATATACATTATGACAGGAAGAATGCCTGAAAGAGAATGGACCATGAATGAGAAATATGCAAGTTGTGATATATAAAAAAAATAAGAATTAAAAGAAATGCTGATAATATATGAAAAGGAGAATAAAAGAGGAACTAAAAGACAAAATTTGAGGAGGAGAATCAGTCATATAAAAGCACTAGAATACCAAATAAAAGACTAGGTATTTGTGCAAAACTTTTGATGCCATTTGAAGGACCCTATGAGGCCGACAATGAGAATGCTATAAATAGTTATAGGTTAATACATTCAGACAAGGAATTGAAATTAAAAAAGTTAAAATAATATATTTTTTTAAATATCAATTAATAAAATAAATATATGTTCTGTAACAATAGTTATCGTTGAGAACTTGTTTTCTTGAACTGGTAGGAATCCAGCATAGGTAGTTTCCTGAAATAGGAAAATAGTATTGATAAATGTAGATTTGATAACTGTAAATAGAGAAATTGATATTCAAGATTTTCTAACTAGTAAAAAATATTGAATATAAATTTAGGAATGTTGTTATGTTAGGAAGGACCAGTAACATATTTTAAAAGTCAAAAAGAAATAATTTCTTAAAATATCCACAAAAATAATAAATATTTAATAGTTATTGTTTTTACATATTTTTGAGATTATATTTCCTTTATGAAGCCTCTGTATAACATTGATAGGTAAATATATGCAAATACTATAATGCAATCATTTTCTTGCATTTTCAAAAGAAATTACAACATATAATTGTTAGAAATACAACAAAAAGTCTAGATTTATAAAATTATTCTGGATTAAATGTGATCAACAAAATTATAAGGTTAAAACATACGGTATATGAAATTGCATCTAACTAAAATAGCCAATGGGAAAACAAGAAACTTCTTGATGAAAATGCCAATCAGGAACAGAGATGGTTGATAAAAATTTGAAATTGTGGAAAAGTAAGAACACAGAAACGTCAAAGATAATTATTATCAAATATTGTATTTAGTTTATAAGAAATGTAAAATATGTTAGTTGATAATTCTTCTCAAATAACACCAAATAAGTGAAAGTGCGACAAGAAAGTGCGCGATTTTGAAAATTCAAATAAAATGACAAAACAGAAATGGTATCCAGGTGAAGAAAAAACAAAGCGAAAGGAGATTGAAAAAATTTTTAGAATGAAGCCACGTACAAAATTTGAGAGAAAATGAATTGAGAATTTTCACTAATGATAAGGTAGTTTTTCCTACAATAACAAACCAATTCAACCACTGGATAATTTCGATACAAAATAAATAAGCATAAAAGAAGATTTTTTTTTTGTCCTCCACATGAAAACTTGTCCAAGCTGATTTCGGGGATTTTGGATGGTTCCTTTGCAATGGAGAGTTCCTGAGAGGAGTGGATGAAACAGGAATTCAGATTATGGCCAGGTAACGCATTAGCGACATTCCAGCTCCAGGTATAAACTCTTTCAGTGCACATCACAAACTGAATCACTTTACGAAGTAACTCGTATACCTGAAGAACTTTATATAATTTGATATTGAACTATAAAAGAATTCTTCCAACTCAAAAGAAAAAAGTGAGGTTATATTTACAATATCCATCACTGTTTTTCATTATTTTATGAAAATTTGTCAATTGCTCATAGCTATAAGTTATCTATCGCAGGCCAGATTAATATAAGTTTTCCTGAATAAAAGAAATAATTGTTTTTGATAATTTCTGGTTCACTTTCCACAATGATATGCTGATATCTCACCGATAAACACTGAACTGAAATAGTTCGAATGACATCAAGACAGGCAGTGGCTCTATTGCCAGTACCGACTCCTGAGGCGGAGGCGTTACCAACTGAGTTTAGTCGTGGTAAGAAAAATTATTACAAAGAGTAAAATAATAAGAATTTCACATATATTCAATAAAATTGTTATGGTATTGGGTGGAAGAAATAATTTTACAAAAATAAATTTAAATTATTATATTCTACCCAACCATAACAAATTGACATCCAAAGTAAGGGCAAAATAACAATCATTATTGCATTACAATTTGACAACCAACATAGAGGCAAATAAGGGTAATAACAATTGGCAGCAACGTGGCGAGAAAACATTAACGTTGGCTGGCAATTATCATTTCATAACAATTTGGCAAAATAAGTAATTGATATAACATAACAATTGTCTCCCAACGAAAGGCAAAATTAACAATTAGCTATTATCATATCAGAACAATTGGTACCAACATAAGGAAAGAAGGTAGAAAAATTTGGGAAATTAAAATAATTATCATATCAAATCATAACAACAATAAATCATCTAACAAATCCATTACAATTGTCGCCCAACGCGGTGCGAAAATATTTTTAATCATAATAATAATAAATTAAATAATTAAATACAACACATCATAACAATTGGCGCCCAACGTGGGGCGAAAATATTTGTAATCATATTAATAATAAATTAAATAATTAAATACAACCCATCATAACAATTGGCGTCCCAACGTGTAAGGCTAAATATTGGTGAATAAAATGGATTTGGAAGAAGGTGCAGAAGGTAGAGAGAGAGGTGATCAGGAACAAGGAGAGAGCAGCAGTATGAGAGGGAGTGAAATAAAAAGTGAGAATATACAAATGGAAAGTTATTTTAAAATTTTGATGGAAAAAATGAATGAAAATACAGAAAGTATAGAGAAAATGAATGAAAACTCAACAGGAATGGAAGGAAAATGGATAAAAATTAAAAAAAAAAAAAAAAATTTAAAAAAATGAAGGAAAATTCAGTAAGGATGGAAGAAAAAATAGAAAGAATGAATGATGGAATGAGAAAAAGTATGGGAAGAATGGAGGAAAGAATGGAAGAAAAAATGGGAAATATTGTTAAAAATGTATTGAGTGAAACAATCAGCATGATTTTCAAGTGGGTCACAATGTTGTTATTCTGCAAAACACGAATAGTGCAAAACAAAAACAAGATGTTTCAAAAGTGACGACTGATGGTTTGATCGGGGAGTCGACGTTGAGCTTTTGACGTGCCCAAAAGGGCAATGGGGGCAGTTAGAGAGTTGAAAGGATAAGAAGCCCTATTATCCATTTGAAGATTATGGTTTCTGGAATCAGTCCACATTCATTTCTGTAAGTAAAAAATATCTGCTCTATACATTTGAAATTCAAAACTAGGTACTAGAAGGGATTCATTATTTCATTTTTCATTTATAATTCATTCAATTCTTGTAATCCTTTTGATAAATATTTTTCTATACTTTTTTACAAAGTGTTTTCAATCATTAAAGGGTCAGAATCTACCAGTTAGTCATGAACAAACCCCGATTCACGACAAGTGGAGGAGGCGCCGTGATTTTTTGTGTGGATCCATTCGTCATAATGGATCAATTTCAATTTTGTAATCTATTCGAAAGTATATTGAGAAAAAAATATATTCAGTAATCATCTATTTCACAGTAGGACTCGAACTTGACCTACATTTCGGTACAGCTAGGTAGAATTTGCTGACCCATATATTTTATTGTAAATGAATCGCTTCACGTATGTGCAACAATAGCGTTTTGAATAATAACTTTGACGAAGGTACGCAATATGGTAAAATGTAAACAATTTTTTTAATGGAGATAATAAGTAAACGCTATTGATGCAAAAGTTATTCTAACGATTTAATTTCAGGAAAATAATATTTTGTGTATGTGTTTTTCGTAGTGATGTTTTTATGAAATTTGGGTAAGTTGTTTTTTTCGATTGGGAATATGATTTTTGATGGAGCGAATTTCAAAATCATTTTTCAGGTCTGGGGAATTATTTTTTACAGGATTTAGATGTTTACCGGAGATTTGAGAGATTTACACTTGGAGGTTTTGAGATAAATGGTTGATTCTTTCATTTTAGGAATGAGACAAGGATTTATTTTGGGGAAAACACTTGGTAGCCAGAAGAAAACACAGCAACTATGAAAGAAAGACTGAGAGAAAATGTGAAAGAAAATATAAAAGATATGAAATTAGATATGAATAGTAAACAAGAAAGAGTTAAAAATGAAATAAGTACTCTCGATGAAAAAGTAGAAAAACAACATAAAGATACTAATTTAAAAATAATAAATGTAGAGAGTGAAATAACTAAAAATGTAGAAGAAAAGATAAAATTATTGATTGAGAAGAATAGACAATAATATAGAGAGTAGAATCATTAATAATTGTCATGGAATACAAATAAATAATAAATTTGAGGGCAACATAAAAAAATTACATTCCATCACATTTATTAAAATAATAAAAAATGAAAACTAGACATATAAATGCTATTGAGGAATTGAAGAAGATTATTAGACAGTATTTGTTTAATCTAGCTTGTATATGGTTTAATAGCCAGAAAAAGAATATCAATGCTTTTCAAGATTTTGAAAATTTATTTTTAAAACAATATTGGGGGGAAAATGCACAATTGAGTATTAGAGACAAGTTACAATTTGGAAAATTTGACGAAAGAAGAAGTATGAATTACAATAATTATGCAATCCAAATGTTTACAATGGCACAGTATTTTGATCCGGTTATGAGAGAGGAAGAAATCGTAGGTAACATCAGTAGGCATTTCAAACAAGAAATATTTGAAGATTAAACATGCATGCAATTGAAACTATGGAGAGACTTAGTCAATACCTATTGAGATTGGAGAGGACATTATCATATAGAAGTTGGGATAACAATAACCAACAAAGGAATTCACAATATAACAGTAATGATCATCAAAGAAGCAATCAATATAATAATAGAAATATGAACAATCAGAATAATAGGTTTATGAACCAAAATAATAATAAAACTAATAGATATTTTGATAATAATTATAATGATAGGAATAGGAATAACAATAGACAAAATAATCAAATCAAGGCTATCAAAGAAATCAAAATTTCAATGAAATAATAACAATTATAACAATAAAAGAAATAATTACAATAACAATAATCAGAATTACCCTCAACAATATCAAGGACAAAGGACTTATTATAACAGACAGCCACAAAATAATTCTTGCATAAATAACAACCAAACAAATGACAATACAAGACGTGTATATTTAAATAGGAGATGCCAAAGTGCTGAATATTTGCATGGAAGAGAGGGACAAGGATCATCAAATGGGGAAAATAATCAAATAAATGTTCCCACAACAAGCCAGATAGAACAAAATTTTTGCTAGGAAAACATATGTTAGGCTGGAAAACACCAATTACCAACACCCTATTGAATTTATAATGAAGGATGAAAATATGGAAAATGAACAATATATAGGATTGATAATTTTAAAGGGGAGGATAGGAAATGAAATCATAAAAATATTAATTGACACAGGTTCTGAAGCATCTTTAATTGAAGAGAATTGTTTGGAAGATTTCATGAAGGTTGAAAATATTTTATTAAAGATGCCAAAAACAAATTTAGTGGGTATAAATGGTAAAAAACCAGCGGAATCAAATCAATATGTAAATTTAAAATTGGAGATTGATGATAAATATTTAATTGCAACTATTAGTAGTTAAAGATATGGAGTTTGATGTTATTATGGGTACTGATCAACTGGAAAAAGTGAAAGCCAAGATTGACTATTATAAAAAAAAAAATGGAAATGGATGGAAAATGTTTTGAATTTTTTGAAGAAAAAGCTGAAATAAGTGAAAATAAAAAAAAATTGTGTACAAAAGGTATGAATGGGAGATATGAAAGTAATTATGATGATGATAAAGATGAAATGAATGAAATGATAAATATAAAGGGTATATTGATGAATTATTAAATAAATATAATAAGTTAATTATGTATGAATCAAGAGTTGCAAAAGAGTATGTACACAAAATAAAAGTAAAAGAAACAGAAAAGTTCAAATCAAAAAATTATCCAATTCCTTATACGTCTAGAGAACAAGTTAAAGAAGAATTAGAGAAAATGGTAAAACAAAGTATAATAGAAAGAAGTAACAGTAATTACATCAACCCTATCGTAGTAGTTGTAAAAAAGAATGGTCAACTTCGATTATGTTTAGATGCTAGAGAACTGAATAAAATAACAATTCCACAATATGGATCTCCTTCAAATATAGAAACTATTTTGGAAAAATAACAAATGCAAAAATATTTCCAAAAATAGATTTGAAACACAGTTTTTGGTTAATACCACTACATGAAAATTCTAGAAATTATACTGGTTTTTGTATAGAAGGTGTTGTATATAGATTTTGTGTTGTTCCATATGGTTTACAATCGGCTTGTCCAGCATTAGAACGAGTATCACATAAAATACTTGACAAATATGAAAATTTTGCTTTACATTACATTGATGACATCTTATTATATTCTGAAAATGAAACAATGCATAAGGAACATTTGAAGAAAATATTTCACATACTAGATGAAGCAGGGCTTAAAATAAATATAGATAAATGTGAATTTTTCCAGCAGGAAATTAGTTATCTAGGTTAGAAATAAATGAAAAAGGTGTAGAAATGGACCCTGAAAGAATTAAAACCATTAGAGAGTATGTCAGGCCACATAATTTAAGAACTCTTAGAGGTTTTTTAGGTATATTGAACTATTTTTAAAAATTAAATCCAGACCTAAGTAATGAAGAATTACCATTAATATCACTTTTAAAAAAGAATGTTAAGGAAAGGGGATTTTCCGAACTAAAGGACATATTTATTCAAAATTTTAAAATATTTCATCCTAATTATGATGAACCTTTTGTATTGAGAACTGATGCATCTATGTTAAGATTTGCAGGAGTTTTGATACAAATACAAAATGGAAAAGAAGTTCCAATATCTTTATTTCTAGAATTACTAGAAAACATGAACGAAATTATACTGTTACGGAATTAGAACTGGCAAGTGTAATATTTTGTATTACTTAATCAAGATTTTATTTACTGGGAGCAAAATTCTATATTGAAACTGATCATGAAGCACTTATGTCAATTGTAAATTGCAAATATGCAAGTAATAGGGTACATAGATGGGCATTATTACTGCAAGAATATAAATTTGAAATCAGGCATATACCAGGAAAACAAACTTTCATCACAGACACTTCAACGAGAATGGAGATGGGAGAAACACATACTCCTAGATAGGTAAAAATAGGGATAAATGTTTTTGAAAATAATATAGGTTTGTTTTCTGACATTCAAATTAGGCAAGATAGTAAAATAACAAATAAAGAAAAAAGGGGAACAATAAACAAAAATGGTAAAACAATAAAAATAGTAAATGGTGAAGAACTATACGTTATCACAAATGAATTGACAGAACAGGTGATTACATACATACATCAGAAATACATACATATAGGGAATAGAAAAGTTTGGTTAATATTTAGAGAAAACTATATAAGTTCACAAGATTTGGAATTAACTAAAAAAATCATAGCCATATGTCAAGTTTGTCAATTAAGTAAACATAAAAATAAAATTAATAAAAATGAAACGAAAAGTATTATTACAACAAAACCTTTACAAATAATATCAATAGATTTTGTTAGTAAGTTGATACCAACGTACAACAATGATAAACATATATTTGTAATAATGGATCATTTTTCAAAATTTATCGAAATATATTCTACAAAAAAGGACTGATTTTAAAACTGTTGAAAATCTTTTGACAAAATTCATAGTAGAAATAGAAAAACCTGAACAAA
>JAFIRS010008195.1:0-18938 GCA_018342105.1 Gonioctena quinquepunctata
CTATTTTCTCGCCATCCACATCTTTGATGGTTTCATTATCAATACCTGAAAATGATGTATGCTGCTGAAAGATTGTTTTCCCCAATTGGAGGTTTCGGATGGATCAGAAGGTTTAGACGGTTTCACAATAGCAGCAGAAGAAAGAGCATTGAGGGTTTTGGATAGGATCATAAAGTTTTCGAGGGCAATTTTTTCTTCCACTTTCCATTTTTGAGGAATTGAATTTTGTCGAACAGCTTCGGTCGCTTGAACTAGTTGACTTTCAAATCCATTTTGGTTTCTAACATTCATCTCGCAAGAGATTCATTATTTCGATGACGAGTTTATTGTAGTGACCTTGACGGAGTTCGATGAATGATTAAGTCTTTTCGAATTGAGATATCAAGGAATATGAAACTATCAAATCCTTTGCGATATCGTCCATCACATACTTTTCGATCTTTATCAATGACAAAGGAATCCATATTGATCATCCCAGCAATTCACACACATCATTTGAAATTCTTTGAATGTGACATCGGGGAAGGGATCAGAGAAAAATGATGTAAGTTCATCTCGTCTTGTTTGAATATGACGATGAAGTTGGTATTTCACGCACTAGCTGTTTGGGGACTCGTGAATAGGTCGTGCAAGATAGAAGCAATCAACATCTTTATGGCGTCCCATACAAAATATTGATCGGATAATATCCTGCTTTTTCCAAACCCACATCAAAAATGAACACGAATTTGGTTTGGCATCAGAGGGTTGCACAGTCTGCATTTTACAATGTGAAGAAACCCAATCTTTTTGGCTAAACTGGCAAGTTTCATTTCGGTTGATTCAACGACTTTGAATAGAGATAAACGTTTGCAAATCGAATCCTTGTGGATGTGTCAGTAGAGATATCATGGCTTTTTGTCTTTTCTAATTTGACGGACCATGATTAATGAGCGAACAGATGATGGAATAGTGGCCAGTCTTAATGAGTTCGCTCCATTTAATCCATCCCGATTTTCTCATCCAAATTATCACTGCAAACTCTTCTTTGTTGACAATGCGCATTGTTTGCGGTTCGACACTTATTAACATTAGTCAAGATGCGAGATAGTTTCATTTAAATGTCTACCACCAAGGAGAGACTAAAGCAAGAGTTTGAATAATAAAAAAAAACGAGGATTTGTGAATTCTTTAATAAATAAATTGCCGTTTGAATTCATTTACCTGGAGGATATCAATATTGTGGACCCGGAACTAAATTCAAAACGATTGCCGCAACGATCCAGGCATCAATAAATTAGATAGGGCCAAAAAACACACGACATTCAATACTCGGAGAATCTCGACGATGATTGAAGCTAGACATAAAGCAGACAAACAACTTGAATACAGAGCTTGGGATAGGGCCAAATCGAAGGACGCAAGCATTCGTGAGAGAGCAGCCACTCTACTCGTCACCAACATAATGAAGGCGAAAAGGCGTTGCGGTATGGTTGTGATGTGAACAATGTCAAACAACGAAGGAGAAAAATAAATCATCGAAGAAAAATGGGCGAAATAAAATCAGAAAAGTAGCATTAGCAGGAATTGCGAAAGTTCGGGATGAATTACATAAAGCTGGTGGTAATCAATTCGTGACAAACAATAGAAAGATGGCCACAACAATGCATTGAAAGCAGCACGTAAATATTTGAAAGCAGCAGGCGGAAAGAAAAAATTCTGCACCTCGCATAATACCTATTCCAAAAGTTGGTGGAATTTTACCATTGATACCAATTTTGCCGGATTATCTGCATTGGGTAGTTTGGCTGGTGCTGCTGCAGGTATAAGCAGAGCTATAAATTCAGCAAGTGCGAGCAGGAATGATCTGAAAGAGGTAAAACATCATACAGAAAGATGGAGGCGATAGCTTTAGGAAAAGGGTAGCGGTATTTTCTTGAAACCATATCGCAAAGGCCTCGGTATCTATCTCAAACCATATCATCAAAAAACTAATTGATGCCACCTCTTAAACCTCTCACAGATATAGATCTTACATATTATGCCAAACAATTGAAAATTCCACACTTTCGTGGTGTGTTCATGCGTGATAATTTGCCAACCTCAGGACCACGTAATCATGAAACGGCCATCATCAATTTGGATGGATTCAGCGGTCGAGAACACATTGGGTGGCATACAGGAAAATGGAAGAGTTGCAACATATTTCGACAGTTTTGGAGATCTACCCCACCAGTGGAGTTGGTCCATTACTTCCGGAGAGGTACACATGCAGTCGAAAAATTATGTATAATTATGAACGTGAGCAGAAATACAATACAGTTGTGTGTGGACACTTATGCTTGAAGTTTCTCTCTTCCAATCACCCGAAAAAAGCTAAAATGGATTTCACGCCAGAAATGGATCGAGAGGCTATTAAGAGAATGGGGCATTCCTCATCGCATATTCAAGATTACGCAGCTTGAAAAAATGAGAAGGTCAACTTGCAGATATGCCCAAAGAGGTCATGATTTCTGTGCAGCTAATGAATTGCATCGGTTTGGGAAATACTTCCCAAACACCTTCAAGAGGATATTGATATTTTAAAATATAAATATTGCTATGAACATCATATGGACAATGCAAGTGTTGGAACATCCAATTCCAGTGATGTGAATACAGGACCCAGACCTCGAAAACTATTTTGTTGTTATTGCACCATCGATGATTGTAATATTGGCGCCAATAACAATCAAGTTGAATTGGGACACACAATGCCACCGAGGAAACGAAGAAAAATTATTTCGCATGTGTTGTGAACAACAATAAAATGATTTGTTATCATATGAATGCATTCAGTCATGTCACGAAAGTTCGAGCTACAAGCTGTTGGAATAAAGCCGCCACAGTCAGTTCTAAACGTGTTATAAAAATACCTTTGGGATTCTATGGATGCAACACAATCCACAATGTCACGGAAACAAACAACTTGATCACTTTCTTCATTCCCGCAAATAAAGCCGCCACAGTCAGTTCTAAACGTGTTATAAAAATACCAAGTGGCGCATATGAGATAGAAGAAATAAATGCTGTTATCCAACGAGAACTTGAATTCCATCTATTTCATGGCGCGAAACATGATGACACCACATTGGATGAATTGTTCAGCCTCCGAGCAAACAATAATACATTCAAATGTATGATGCAATCAAAGTATGTGGTGAACCTGAAACATGAAAACTCAATAGCATCCCTGTTGGGATTCGAGAAGAAAAATTCAGTGCAAATCGCATGCATGAATCTACATCTCCTGTGAATATTGTACCTGTGAGACTCATTCGATTGGATTGCAATATCATTTCAGGATCATACATAAATGAAGAAGAGAATCATATTTTTTTTCATTTGACGTTGATTTGAGCCGGGTTATAATATAACAAAAGAGCCAAACAACATTATTTATATGCCCATCAGCCCGGAAGGACGTCAGTTCATCGACAACATTATCTCATATTGGATCATCGAAATAATCTCATTGATTTCGGTAGTGTGGAAGAAAGTGTCATATTGGAATTGAAGAAATTACAATAACGATGTAATGGGTTTTGCTACAACAAACGACAAAACAGTGAATACGAAATATTTTCACAAACAAAGATCGTCATTCATCAAATATCATCAAAAAGAAAATTGGTCGACTCTCTCATAAGTCTGCACGAGCATACCATAAGTCTGCATACACCATAAGCCGATGGATCACCATTGTTCAAGAATTCAGATGAAATCCGAATTGCAATCAACAATCAAGATGTAATACTAGACATTGCCGACAGTTTCATTTACATTGAGGGAAAATTCATTCCAAAAGAAGTGAACAAAGTATGCTATCTTTCCAACAATGCTTTGGCATTCCTCTTCGATGAGATCCGCTATGAAATGGGTGGTGAGCAAGTTGCCGTTGTTCAAAAACCAGGCATAACATCCACAATGAAGAATATGGTTTCATTTGGTCAATCACCCCTTCACATGCTTTTGACAACTGGATGGGGACTTTCCGACACAAAACAACACATCATTGATGCACCCAGTCATTTATTCAGTGGAAAACTTCCTCTCAAATATTTGATGGGTTTTGCCGAGGATTATAAGAAGAGTATTCTGAATGCAAAACAAGAACTGATTTTGATTATAGCTCGTTCATTCAAGAATTCATATATTGGAGACGTTGATGCCTCTTTGGAAATTCAAAAGATTGAATGGAAAATAAAACATGTTGTGCCCGATGACAAGCAGAAGCTCAAATTATTCAGTAGAATAAATAAGAGTGGTCTGAATTCAAAAAAATCAAGTTGGCTTATCGTATGTGGGATCTTTATGAATTACCCTCATTGCGTAGCACATCTTCAGACATATGGGCAATAAAACAACCAACACTTTGGAAACACTCGCTTCATAATTATTGGTTTTCAAAGTACCGCATCCGAAAACAGAGCACTGGATGTGACAAAATTCATAAATGCTGACATTAAAACATCCGAGTGTATTTGAACTCTGAAGTCTACCCATATGAGCGTTGGAACCTGGACTTTGATAAAAAACTATTCTTTTTCAGCTTACTATGCATATGGGACTTCCAACGTAGTTATTATGACAAAGATATGAGTGAGCCTCTTATGGACCTTGAAGCATTTCAACAGAATCCCTGTTCATCATTGATTGTTTACATCAACCGAATGCTAAAAATCATCTACAGTGGGTATCAACTGGAGTTCGAAACAAGAAAAATAAATTTCCAGCCAACACAAAGTCTATGCACTCATTATACACGATACCTTCTTGACTTACAATGCATTGGATGGCTCTGTTCGTAATTCACTTTGAAATGTTCAATATTTTATTTTTGTACTATATCTGAATATTTTTAAGTATATCAATAATGTTTATGTGTAATGAAAAATAAATAAACAGATTTTTTAAATATATGTTTTATTCATATCAAATATCTACATGATCATATTCATCATCATATTCATCATATAGTTGATATTTCTCGATGATGTCATCAGGTAGGAATGGTAAAGGGTGTGGAGAAATCCTTCCAGATCCAATTTGATCATTTCTTCACAGAATTGTTGCAAGTTTAAGGCTCCTTGGTTGAATTCCTCACAAAGTATTGTACCCTTGACGTACTTCTCGGATAAATGTACACATCTTTGGGTTTCATCTTCATCGAAGCAAACATTCAAATCATAGACTGTAGCATGGAGGACATCTTGACTCAAAGCATTCAAGTAGGAGTTCAATCTCTCGATGGCTGTATTGATGTCCACGGCTTCCGTCCAACATTGACTCGAGTAATGCATCCACATATTGAAAACTGAAACGAAAAAAGAATTGTTAATATATTCCATTGATATTCAAATAATTTTACTTACATCAGAAAATGTGATGCTCCAAATATAGTACTTCTACACTGAATGTTATTTTTAATGGAGAAATATCTATATTCAACATAAAATCACTATATCCTAACCATTAACATATAAACAATATTATCATTTAATGTAGTTGAATTCTACTAGAGGACGAGTTCTCAAACTCCTGCTACTTGTGGACTCTGACCCAAATATGTTATTGTATATTTGAAATCTGAAGCATTTATGCAACTGACATCGTCCGCATTGAATTCATCCGAAATACTTTTGACAACCATGATTTGAATAAAGTATCATTATCATCACGTAATGTCATTAGAATAGATCTCCCATATCGGGTTATACAAATCGTCATACCAAGTATGTTGAAAGCTTTACCGATGGGTAATGATGATATTGATCTTTGTTCAAAAGCTCCCACCCTCTTTCAATTATTGAAGAATTGATTCTCTTCAAATCTACAACTTTTGAAGAAAAGACATAGTAAGACTGTATGAAAAATATAGATTATTTCACCTTATAAAAATACACTCACTGAATTGAGAAACTTCTCGTACTCTGTATTCACTCGGATGTTGATATGATCAAACATCGGATCTCTCATCAACGACTCCACACATTTTTATAAGAGACATCCCCACTCCAATTCCAGTAGATGGGACTGTGAAGGTCATTACGCACTGAGCATCAACACACTCATCAATACTGCAGTTCACTCTTAGCTCTCTCACAGGATGAATGCCCTCCACGCTTGAAAAGTGCAAGAATTCATAAAAGTCATGACTACACAGAATATGTATGCCTACACCACAACATTAGTCAAGGTCAAACAAACATCGAGATCAAATCTTTTGGTTGCCGAAACAAATCCAACATCAAAACTCAAGGTCAAATCTCAAAGTCAAAACTTAATGTTATGAATCTCAAGGTCATATTCAAGATCAAAACTGAAGTCGAATCTCAAAGTCGACCAAACCCAATATCAAAACTCAATGACAAATCTCAAAGTCAAATCTCAAGGTCAAACACACACACACTGCACACCTGCAACTATTCAAGGTCACACGTGACGTCATAGTGGTGGGGGGAGACCCAGAACCGGCTTAAATCTCCTACTGTTAATATGGCATTGATGATTAACTTATTATGTCCTTTCCTTCCATTAAATTTCGAATCACAACATGTCTCTGAATGAATTTTTTAGATAAGAAGCCCATTTCTATGCGATGAAAGCTTCTGGAATCATCCGACAACTAACAATTATCCCTTGCATAACAAACCTACATTAGTGTGTACGTCAATCGGAATATCGAGGACTATGATTAGCAAACGCTTGACATAGCAAGCGTATCCGTAAGCCAGAGTGACGAGAGATAAGTACATTATCATTGATAATGGAATGGAATTGTTCGCGTTCACTACCTGAAAGCGATTCACAATATATTCCGTTACTGGTAATTCGACGAAGTAGTTCATTTCATTATCGGAGAAAATGGATGTCGTACCTCGAGGGAATGTTTGGATGGCATATTCGTCCAACTCGATAGAGTAACTGTTCAAGTAACAATTTAAATGCCACATGAATTCATTCTAATTTCATGAAGGTTCCATAGGCTTCGAAGTGAATAATATGGTTTTCTCTCACTTAAATCATGAATTATGAAACTATGCATTATTTTTGCATAAAAATACTATATATTTGTGAAAGTGGAAATATTGTGTCCGAAATACATATATAATGAAAAAGGGAATTTTGTGGCATGGAGGACAAATTATTAAATTGAAGAAAAAAAGCATCCACGAGTGAGAGTCGAACCCACGACCTTATGATCTCAAGCCATATGCTCTACCAACTGAGCCATTCGAGGACATAGGAATCGACACACACTCGTGAATCCTTTCCTTCCATAATTTATTATTCATGTTAGAAATGAATCGAAAATCAAACGTACTTATCCCTGGCCGTCGCGATCCATTACCTGTCACTCAACTTCATCGTCATTCGAAGATTTCAGTAGCAGATTCAAGCGGATGATCTCTATCCACTGATAAGATTTAGCCAAATATAAAAGTGAAAGTGGAAATATTGTGTCCGAAATACATATAATGAAAGAGGCAATTTTGTGGCATAGTGGACAAATTATTAAATTAAAGAAAAAAAAGCATACTCAAGTGGGAGTTTTTTTTCTTTAATTTTGAATAGAATCGGACCGTCGTCGCAGAACTCATCCGCCATCTTGGAACCGCCATCTTAAATCAATGGATTTTGACAAAAAAATCATTATCTTTGACCCAAAGATCCCTCACGTACCAATTTTGGATAGAAGCGGACAATGATACCAAATCTCGTAACAAATTTCATGACACATTGTCACCGAAATTATGAACACCTGCCAAATTTCAAGTTAATCGGGCGACTAGAAGTGGGTCTAAATTCATTTGCAAAATTTTACCCAAAAATACAAATAGAGAAATAAATAATATACACAAGAGAAATAAACACGGCAAGTTGAATAAAAAATTGTAAAAATATCAGCGTTTTGAGAAAAAAACACAATTTCCGAAATATTGCATAAATTAACTGGCAATTTCTCGTGTGCCTATTATCAGTCAGGGAAAGCTTCGTTATATTATTGTAACGTAAATAAACTTAACTTGGTTCTAATAATTTATTTCACACTTATTCTACAACTTAATTTATATTACTACGCCACTGTATAGCTCGATTGTATGGGCTCGTTCAGACTGTTTTTGACTCCACTTGAGGGTCGCCTATTTATCTCCGATACAGCATTCCCGATCTTTCGAATTCCGGCAGTTGGCGACGGCGTGTTCAATTGTTTCAATATTGACCGTTGTTCTCCGCGCAAGAACGACTGGATGGTTCTCGAATATCTCGGGGATGATCTCATCGCTGTCGACGGCAACGCGTAAGGCGACAGGTCCGGGTAGGTTCGTTACTTTTGCCTTCTTAAAGACATTTCGTCCCGAAATTTCATCCTTGAGTGTGACGAATCTGCCTGACTCCATATCTGCACCGTGAAGTTCGATGGAAGTAACCTCCACGGTCTTCATGATCGGTCGTGGAAGAGGGTTACAGCAAACCAAAATCTTGACGCCACTGGATCTGAATATCGCCTCCAGCATACTTCTTATGACTCTCCAGTCCAACCCACAGGACAATTTTGGAATTGCTAGATCCACCAGATTCTGGTCCACCATGAGTATCTCTTAGTTTGGTGAGACTCTTCCAGACATCTTCATAGGACGGTTTATCTTGGAATGCCTTGGTAACTAGGTAGTAGATGTTTCTCTGGTTTCTTCAACTGTAGCACCCCACCAACTTCTGGATTCTGCTCCCGCAGTGTTTGGAGTTGACCAAATTTCTTGGAGAACACTGCGGCGATCCCCCTGGACATTTGAAGATCTTCTGCCACACAGTGCCTAGTGCGTAGTCAGCAGGCACCTCAAAAAGGTCTCGTGACCTCTCTAGTAACCCCATGTAGAATTTCTGCCCGTTTGAATACAAGGACATAAACTTCTCGAACGTCATATCATCCCTCCGGTGGGAGGGTGCGAACTTGGTCATGGTTTCCAGCGTAAGGGGCCAACCTGTTAAATGGACGACCCTTGGTTTCCCTCGGGGTGGCTTATGGGATTCGGTACACAGGTCGTTTATCCACGATTTTATACGGGCTTCCACGAGTTCCCAACTTTGGTGATAGTCCCGACGACGTTTGGGGTTGTACAACCAAACCAGGGTCATCAACCTTAAATCCTCCTGCGTCGGCCTTGATGTCATAGGTTCTTCTTTTATCGTGGCACTCTGGATGTTCAACCGGACTGTTCGTGGATGTCGTCCATTCTCTGCCGAAGTTTGCTGACGTAGTCCTCTCCCGAGTGTCTTGTCCTGGCGGTACCCCCAAACTTCGGTCACAAGGCAGTCGCAGTTCTCGGCCCATTATAATACTAGCAGGAGTTTGACCGGTTGACTCGTGTACTGCGGATCGATAGGCCATCAGGAACAAATGAAGATACTGGTCCCAGTCTCTTTGATGGTCAGAGACAACCCCGGACAAGTGGCGGTTGATCGTCCTGTTCACCCGTTCCACCATTCCATCGGACTGCGGATGTAGGGCCGTGGTTCTTGTCTTGCGGATGTTCAGCAGTAGACATATTTCTTGGAAAAGGTTGGATTCGAAATTTCTGCCTTGATCCGAGTGCAGCCCATTGGAATACCAATCGACATATCCACTCTTTCACCAAGACGTCGGCGACGGTGATGGCTTTTGGTTGGGCAGGGCATGGCTTCCGCCCACTTACTGAAGTAGTCCATTGCCACAGGATGTATTTATTCCGTGGTCGGATACGGGAAACGGGCCGGCGATGTCAATGGCGATTCTCTCGAACGGGCTGCCTACGTTGTACGACGCATCGGGGCCTCGGGTCTATTCGAGGTCCATTTAGCAGCGCATACAGCGCACTTCCTGCACCAGTCCTGGACGTCAGCTTGACAATTGGCCCAGTAAAACCGTTGCCTCACTTTCTGCAGGGTCTCGTCACTCCCAGATGTCCTCCGGCGACTCCATCAGGATTTCTCCGCACTTCCTCTCTTCTGTTCCTGGGAACAATTATTTGGCGTCTGTCTTCCCCACCAATATCGGCATCCAACACCGTTTCAGGATCCCATTGTCCAGAATAAGAGAGTTCCATTGTGCCCAATAGGACTTAACAGCCGGCAGGGAACCTGCGACTTCCTGCCATGATGGTCTTCGATTGCCCTTCTTCCAGCTGACGACTAAGCCAAGGTCGGGGTCTCTCTTGGTCTTTCTGGATCTTGCTGTCATTCCAGTTTGTCACTTGCCGCGGTTCTACAAAGGTTGCTTCTTTCTCTTCTGCTCGTCGGCAATGTGAGCAATCATCTGGACATGGTCTTCGCGACAAGGCATCTGCATTCTTATGGTAGTTCCGGCTCGATGTTCGATCTCGAAATCGAATTCTTGAGTCTCTCGATCCAACGTGCTACTTGACCCTCAGGATTTTTTGAACTGAAGAGCCTTTTGAGGGTGCATGGTCAGTTCTCAACAGGAATCTTCTTCCATACACGTACTTGTAGAAGTGTTCCCCTCCTTTACAACACTAACAGCTCTCGCCTGGTGACACAGTAATTGCGCTCTGGTTTGCAAGCGTCTTGCTGAAATAACCAATGACCTTCTCCTGTCCTCCTGGATCTGAGATAGGACAGCTCAAGTCCACGTTGCTGGCGTCCGTATCAAAATGAATTTCCTTTGGGTGGGGATAGCTCAGTATAGGGCGTTGATCAAAGCTCCTTTCAGCTTCCTGAATGAGTCTTGACATTCTTCGGACCACTGGAACTTTGTTTGGCCTTCCGTGAGCTTGGTCAGTGGTTTAGCGATGTTGGCGAATCCCAGCACATATCGGCGATAGTATTGCATAAACCAAGAAACTTAGTTGGTGAATGTCTTTTGGGATGGGCAATCCCTTTAAAAGCTTTGATCTTCTGGTCATCCACTGCTACTCCTTCCCCAGAGACAACGTGGCCGAGGTATCGTACTTCTTTTTTTGGGAAAAGATGGCATTTCTTAGGGCTCAGCTTCAATCCGGAGTTCCTCAGTCGCAGGAATACTTCCTCCAAGTTTTTCACATGGTCCTCAAACGATCTGCCGACCACAATTATGTCGTCGAGATACACTAGACCGTATTCCATGAGAGTCCCTTCATTACTGTTTCCATCAATCTTTCGAATGTGGCGGGGCATTACAGAGCCAGAATGGCATAACGGTGAACTGCCACAATCCTGAGCCGATGGGGAAAGCAGTCTTTTCTCGATCTTCCTGGGGCCAGTTCTGCTTGCCAATATCCACTCTTTAGATCAGGGTCGAGAAAATCGTGGAACCAGCCAACTGTCTAGGGTGTCATCTATTCTCGGGAGAGGGTAACTGTCCTTCTTCGTGACATTAAGTTGGCGATAGTCTACACAAAAGGGCGATCCATCCTTTTCTTACCAGTACGACTGGAGAGGACCAGGGACTGTCAGATGGTTCGATAACTCCTTCTTTTCCCATATCGCTGACTATTTTGTCAGCCTCTTCCTTCTTGGCAAGAGGAAGTCTTCTTGCTGATTGCCGGATCGGTCGGGCACCCAGTATCAATCTTGTGCTGGACACGATTAGTTCGACCCCCCTTTTCCTTGTCCGGTGTCGAAGATGTCTTGGTACTTTTTGACTAAATCTCTTAGTTTGGGCTGTTGAGCTGGTTTTATGTCTTTGGAAGAGATGGCAACTAATTTTTCTAGTTCTGTGGGCAAGTTGTTGGGTTGGCTAATCGTACCTCGTACGCCCCGGATCACAGATGAAACTGACGACAGTGCCTCAAAATTGTTCCTTTCTTTAAGGTCACTGAAAGTAATTGACATTCATGACCCTTACTGGACCAAATTTTTCAGCACGTAACAGGGTTTTCCCAGAACCCTCGTCCAATTTTCTATCATGAAGTTTGAATGAACATCACGTTCCACTGCTCGCACTCCCGTCCAGGCGAGCCTCCAGGATGGTTTCAGCCCTCTCAGGTACGCTTACATCTTCAGTAACAGCACACGGATCAACTCTTCACTTCTCCCATAAGTACCAGCTCTCTCCGTTGACGTAGGACGCCGTCTTTGAAATCCAATTCAAACCTCTTGGAATTCATGATGTCCATTCCGATATTCATCGTCTTCGATGTCCGCTAGAGTTGATGTTTCATTTAGTGCTGCCAAAATTATTTCAATCGGTAGCTCATACTACAGTAGCTGGCTCCCTGTTGCTGTGCGTAGCTTCAAGTTGTCGGTTCAATTCGTTCCGGTGTTCTGGCAAAGGAAGGTCCGAGAATTGTCCTAGTCGCACCTTATCTACGCATGTGCAAGGCCGTTATTGATGAGACCGTTACGAAAAACCTCTGTTCTGTCGTTTCAGGATAGCGACATATGCGTTGTTAACCGGGGCTTGCTGGACACAGGCCGACGATTGCCCCTTCTCGTCGACCTTCTTTAGTTTTCCTGCATCGGAGTCGTGTTTTCGAATGTTGGACATTTGCTACGCACATGTCCAATTTTGCCACAATTCCAGCATCTATCTGTCTTTCTCAGGCAAAACTTCTAATCACTTTCCTATGGCGGCTTCCCAATTAGCAGGCTCCTGTAGAGTCTTCCTCAATCATTCGGACTTTACTCTGGCTTTTGCAAGATTGTTTCGCTGCCTCGAATTCCAAAGCGCGTGCCAGTGCGTCTACGAGATGTGTTGGACAGCTAGTGTCAACGCTTGTCTTGTTTCTTGGTCGCGAGTCCATCCAAGAATGCCTGAACCGCTAATCGCTCCGTTACATTTTCCGGTGTGGCTGGATATGCGGGAACCAAGCGTGCAATGTCAGCTTGAATTCTTGTAAGGATTCGCCCGATTTCTGGCAGCGATTTTTCAGTTGGGAGTGGTATACGTGTTCCAAATGGGCCTGCCATATCGTAATTCTAGATGTTTAATCAGCTGATCATAGTCCTCCTGTTCTTGGGCGGTAAGAGTTTGTAGAATATTCGTCGCTTCTCCACGTAATGCAAGTGTTAGTGCTACAGCCTTTCCCCGCATTCCATCCATTTGCTTTGGCCGCTGCTTCAAACTGTCGGGGTAATTTTCCCATGGAGTTTTCCTCGAATTGAGGCGGCTTATGGAAAGCTTCCCTATTTCGAGAAATGACCTTGACATCTTTTATACCCTAACTTTATCAAGTTCAAACTCAAGTCCAGCATTGCATTTTCGTTAACCATCTCTGTGGAGGCGCACTAGTAATTCGTTTTTTCAGCTTACTGATCGTTTCCTTTGTTTTATCTACCTCCGTGTTCATTTGTCCCTCATTTTATCTATCTCTGTCTCAACGGTTCCCATTCTTCCTTCTAGAAAATTAGCCCACCACACATTTTTTTTTAGGCCTTCTTGTGTTTCCAGGAACCTCTTCCAGGCTTCTTGCATTTTCTTCCAGGCTTCTTGAATTTTCTAGAAGTTTCTCTTCCAGATTTCTAGAATTTTCTTGAAGCTTCTCTTCCAGATTTCTAGCATTCTCTTCCAGGCTTCTTGAATTTTTCGAAGCTTCTCTTCCAGATTCTGAAGCTTCTCTTCCAGATTTATAGAATTTTCTTGGAAGCTTCTCTTCCAGATTTCTAGAATTTTCTTCAAGCTTCTCTTCCGATTTCTAGCATTTTCTTCCAAAGTCCTCGAATTTTGTTGCAGTTCTTCTTTCACGTTTATAGTTCTCTTCGAGTTTATTCATTACAAACTCAAAACCTCGGGAACTTCAGATAAAATGTTTGGGTCCTCACCTTCTGTATAGTCCTTCCTGCAACTTTCCTGAGTATTGCTTTTACCCGTTTTTCCAGTTCCCTTTCCTCCAATTCCTGTTTCAATTGCTACCTTCAAGTCCACAAGCGCACTTTTCTTTGAACACATTTTGTCTTTTGACGGGTATCAGCTGTTACACACGAAAAGTTTATCAGTTTGTTAAAATTCACTTCGAATTCTTTTCCACGGGCCACCAGTCTATTGTCTGTTTCACGCGAAGAGGTATCAGTTTATATTCCCGCACAATTGTCCACTTCGGAAAACCGGGCCACTGTCTATTTTCTGTTTCACACGAACAGTGTATCAGTTTATATTCCCACGCACAATTGTCCACTTCGCGAAAACCGGGCCACTGTCTATTTTGGGCGTACAAAAAGGTCTATCAATTTATTTTTCTGACTATCCACTCCACGATCACTTGTTTATTTTCAAAATCTCACTTCCGACACCAATTGTAACGTAAATAAACTTAACTTGGTTCTAATAATTTATTTCACACTTATTCTACAACTTAATTTATATTACTACGCCACTGTATAGCTCGATTGTATGGGCTCGTTCAGACTGTTTTTGACTCCACTTGAGGGTCGCCTATTTATCTCCGATACAGCATTCCCGATCTTTCGAATTCCGGCAGTTGGCGACGGCATGTTCCAATTGTTTCCAATATTGACCGTTGTTCTCCGCGCAAGAACGACTGGATGGTTCTCGAATATCTCCGGGGATGATCTCATCGCTGTCGACGGCAACGCGTAAGGCGACAGGTCCGGCCTAGGTTCGTTACATTATACAGATTGAACCTCCGGACCCCCTAGTGGATTGTTGATTTTTATTTATCCCCAAATTACGCTCCATGATAAGCTTATGAATAATATCCGATTCCGAAACTTTCATTTCCTCTATCTTGCTACTTCTAAAGACTAAAAAACATCAACTTCAACATCGAAACTTCTATCATGAATGTCAACTTCATGACGTTTGGAGGATAAGAATCATTCAGAAATCAGATGTTTCATAGCTCGCATGTCTTTTATTCCTATCTAATAGTCCAGGGGCTCATGATTAATAGGCGTTTTATAAAATCCAACTTTTCAATATGAGCTTGTATCAACGATTTATACAAACTTTTTCGAGTCGGTAGGTAAGTTATCAGGGCACCTAGCGTGGAGGCGATTTCGAAGGGGTTGTTAAAAAAAAATAATAATGTATTTTTCCTGATAAATGGTTCCGACTCAATGACTGCAGTAAAACTACCTGGGTCGAACAAGCAAAATATAAAGAGCACCATACACAATTTGGCATACACAATGGAATCGACCCAGGTAGTTTTACTGCAGTCATCAAGTCGGAACCATTTATCGTGAAACTATATCTATTTTCTTGAAAGTTTAAAATTCAGAAATGAGCTGTTTGGATATTAAAAAAATTTATGATCAGACATTGTGATAGAATTGAAGTGTTTCTCAAATGTCGATATTTGGTACAATAATTGTCTATTGTCTACTATTGATTGAAAAACTAGTGAGAACTCATTTGGTTGCGACCAATTCAATTCAATTAAAAAATACCATATTTTCTCTTAGTACGTACATCTCATACCATAATCATATATAACATCTCATTTCATTCACTTTAGTTTCTTCCACTCGTTCGAGAGCCAGCCGATGTAAGTCTCGATACCTTGCTTACTGATGGGAGTATGTTTATAAAAATCCTAAAACAACCCTATAATAAAACATACAATTTTATAAAAATCTTGATCTTTTTTACCACGAGCTCTCCGACTATAACATGATCACCCTCGAATAGTCCTAAGGGAAAACATCGAAAAAGCCCAATTTTCCGAATCCGATATCGAAACTCCCACAATAAATACGTGGCCGTCGTATTTGTCATCAACCAAAAAGGGTAAGTTTTCTATTCCATTAGACTCTCAGACAGACAGAGATGATGACGCATCGCCTCGCGTCCTGCAGATAATACGGATGACTCATGCAACGTCGGGGCGCGTAGTCATTGGCGTCCGGAAATGAGTTAGGCGAGGGGTGGGCGAAAAGCGAGAGGGCGTGTTAGTCTGGGTTTTTGGAACTTATACGTCTGGGGGTTGATTTGGATAACGGCGGAAACAACGAATCGGTTCTGGATTTCACACACGATATGTATTAACCGTATAAACGGAACATTATTAGCATTATTAAAGTTGAGGGTGCTTCTGGTTATGATATTTCCAACAACTGGGATTAAATAAAGTGTAAGGAACGAATAATTAAAGGCATATTCGATTTTGGTATTTGCAAGAAATGGGGGGGCTAACTCAACAGCTGAGAAATTATTTTCAATCCGGGCATGTGAGGTATCAACTGGAAGCCAATATGATATAGAACTTACCTATGTGGAAAAAAGTGGAAAAAATGTTTGTCGAAAATATCGGGAAAACTCAAAACATTGGTTGCCCTACCTTTTATGTCCTATGTGCCACCAAAAATATCTCAAGATATTGTTGATAATTAAATCATGAGGTTAAGATCGAACAAAAATTATAAGCAACATTATAAAGTTCGGCATTAAACAAAACAAAAATGAGTGGCTAATTGAATTAGCACAAAAAGAGGGAGAAAATACCAGGAGGATTGTAAGAGCTTCATCTCGGTTAAAAATTACTTTCTAGCCTCAGCGAATATTTCCCAGTGTATAATACCAAAATGTAATGAAATATTTCATGAATAATTATATATATATATACACATGGTGTAATCTACCTCTTGCACACCCGTGAATGACGAGTGTATAATGCCATTTTATAACGACGTTTTGTTCTTTGTAAAATTCGACAATATTTTGGGTAGAGCCACTCGCCTAGTTTCAGGTGACCTGCTCAAAGGAAATCTTCAGCAATTGCCGAATGCAATAAACATTTAACTCGACATTTGAATAAGGTAGAAGAATAAGAAGGGTGATAAATGTATACATTGCAGCCTGCCTGAGATAGATATTCAATTTCAAAGAGAAGAAACCATCTAACCTTGTTATATCCAAACTGATAATAAAGTCAGTTGACTTCATACTCTGCTTTGAGGCCCTTATCATATTTATCACAGTGACTGGTAAGAAACAAACGACACAAACACTATTGAAAACATGAAACATTCATTCGCAATTGCACATTGTTTTCAAAATTCTTGGCCATTGTAAATTGTAATGATTCATGATTGTGAACTGAATACTGTTGCCAAGCAAGACTCTCGCATGCAATGTTTACGAACAAAGGTTTGTTACATTCTACTAGGGTTTTCTGATTGGCTGGTGAACAGAAGAACTTAATTAGCAACCAATCAGAAAACAGTACGCGATGTGTAGGAGAATCAATTTTTTATTGTCTCTGTTTTTTGCTGGGACTCAAAACTGAAAACCGAGCTGTTCCGGGCGTATTTTGAAGATTAGAAGACAAGATGAATTGTCGCATTTATGAATGAAGTGGTAAATTTCAATTCTGGTTGGATTCTCAATTACTGGGCGGGCGTTTTCGTACTAGATATCTAGTGAACGTCCGCACAGTGATTGGCGACTCCGGAATCCAACCAACCAGACTTGAAATTTACTACTTTATTCATAAATGCGAGGACTTTTCCTCTGAGCAGGTCACCTGAAATTAGGCGAGTGGCTCTACCCAAAATTTTGTCGAATTTTACAAAGGACAAACATGTTTAATTTTTTTTTCAGATTCTTAAGCAATGTAATTCGTTATAAAATGGCATTATACACTCGTTATTCACGGGTGTGCAAAAGGATAGATTACACCCTGTATGTATATTTGGAGTGTTCTTGGGTATTGGGATTCGTAGAAAAATCAGAAAAAATGTGTAATTATGTTACGTTTCGCCACCGGCGGGAGGCATCTTTAGTACCTACAATTTTTTTTCTTTATGTAGACATGGTAATAATTATGTTGTAACACCATTTCCGATAAAAGAAACATTTGTTATATGTATTGAATTTACAAAATGGTGATTATTCATGTGGAACTAAGTGGTTATGATGAAATAAGGTTGAAAAGTACGTACCTTGGCAACTATTCTAGGATGTTACCAACATGTATTATTTTTATTGCTATATCAGCTTTTTGATTTGTGTTTTGTTGTCATATTAAAATTATGTGGTGGTTGTTCTTTGAATGGAGCTAGATAACCTTGCACTAAAAAAAACGTTATTTTAAAAGAAGTTCTGACAAAATATGCAAGATTCATGGTCCGGCTAGTGAATATTGGTATGATATCTCAAGGTTTACTTAGTAAGTCTCCTTTGGTAACTCGACGGATTCATTAGACGGAGTGTTTCTTGACAATCTTGAAAAATATTTGCATTGAGAAAATAATAAATAAAGTCATTCTTCACCTAACAGTTCACTAGCAACAAAGGAAAGGTCAAAACGCATCAAAGTCAAACTTTTAAGTACATATTTTCCTAATTATAACCTCAAATAAATACACATAGTAGGGGAATGAAGACGCCGGTGTGAAGAGGTCAAATGGGTATTCATACCATCTTCCTCTATATGTAATTTCAGGTTGAGTTATTTTTTCGAACGCCTTTGGCCTTTGGGCATATTATTAACTGCAATGATTTCACCTATGTACAGTAACAAGTACTAGATTAAGATTAGATAAACAGAAGTTGTGTATACCCCTTTTCCTTGTTTGCCATCGACTTATTCTATGAATGTCTTAATTTTTTATCGATCCCCTATTTCTTAGTGGATGTGGACATGTTTGTGCATTTCCGTTAAAATCTCTTCAATTAAGGATGTGAGATTGTCATTCACATTTTTTACTCGTACGAATTTTGTCTCTATTCAGAGAAAAAAAAAACGAGTAACGCCAATGATCGTACAGTAGGTTTGAACATTCTTAATGCCAAGTTCGCGTTGAAAGTTCACAACTATCATTTATATGAAAGTTGAGGGTGGGCTGAAATGCCGATTCGCGGAAAATACATTGCTATTGATGTGTTTTAGAAATAGTATGATGAGATTTTCATTGTTAGGATTCCTTTAGTGGAAAATATAATCAGTCATTTTAAAAGAACTGCGAAATAATGAAGGTGATCAACTCGGGGCCCAATTTTTTCCCGTTTCAATGAATTACTTTCGCCTTTGCTCAACCGA
>JAFIRS010008196.1:0-18933 GCA_018342105.1 Gonioctena quinquepunctata
AATTTGGATGCCTTCTGAATACTCGAATCGATAATTCAAAAACACTCCACTTGGAGCCTTCATTTTCAAAAATTCTTGAACAGAGTGATTCAAAAAATTAGTGAACCAATGGAATGTAACGGACTTTCTCGGAAGGTATCTTTGGATACGTCTCGGTATGCTATTGCTTGTAAGATTGCAATGTAAGATGATCGTCGGTGTCGAACGCTTTGGCGAGATCTATGAATATGGCCAATGTTGGTTTCGTTTTGTCGACATGTTTGCATATTCTGAATGTAACATATTCTATGTCGTCTTGAGTTGACCTGTTTTCTCTAAAGCCAAATTGCTTTTCTGATAATACTCCATTTTTTTATTAAATATTTTGTTATATTTATATATATATATATATATATATATATATATATATATATAATACGAAAGTGGAATATTGTGACAGAGAGAAATACATGAAAAAGGAAATTGTGGCATATTGGACAAATTATTGAATTAAAGAAAAAAAAATCCTCAAGTGGGAGTCGAACCCACGACCTTCTCATCTCTAGTCAGACGCTCTACCAACTGAGCTATTTGAGGACATAGGAATCGACACACACTCGTGAATCATTTTTCCCATAATTTAATTTTAGTGTTAGAATGAATAGAAGATCGAAAGTACTTATCATTCTAACATCATCGTCGACGTGACGATTTCAATAAGATATTTAGGAAGATGATCTCCAACCACTGATAAGATTTTGCCAAATATATAATACGAAGGTGGAAAATTGTGTCCGAGTGAAATATATATATATATATATATATATATATATATATATATATATATATATATATATATATATATATATTGCTGTCACCATTTTAATCTGTCCACATTTTATTTTTAAATATTTTATATTCCCATTTTATATTGTATTACCCTGAAGATGACTTTATAGAAGTCGAAACGTATGCAAAGAATCAATAGTGGTTTCAGTTATTGTACCTTACCCCAACAAAATTTACAATTTATGTAATAAGGTCACAAAACGCCCCGAAGATAATGATCTGTTCGGTATGCTATTGCTTGTGAGTACATCTGGAGCGAAAGGACACAAGGATTCCTACACCAACAAGAAGTGGCCATACAAAATTCCATCCACCTTTCCAAAAAACTTTTTCGTAGAATGAATCATCTGGAGAATATTACAATCAATTGTTGTTATCAAAACTGTGTAATTTGTTATAAATATCATAGTATTATCGTAAATTCTGGGTTTTTGCTGGAAGCCACAATAGTTATAACGAAAAACTTATTTGAAGACGTCGCTGTAATATCGAAAATTATTCAAAATTGCCTCTGAAACTATCACAATAATATTGAGAATTTCAAAACTGACATTCCAACAATAAACTGATTTTTAATCGTTAATAATTACGTGATAATCATGCACTAGTGCACGATTATCGGATAATTGTACAGTACTTAATAATAATAATAATAATAATAATAATAATAATAATAATAATTTTATTGCTTCTAAAAACGAGTTTACAGCAAGAAGTATGTGTGTGTAAGAGAACAAAATATATATATATATATATATATATATATATATATATACGTATAAAGATAAATTAATCACATAACAATCTGCTAACATTAATTGTAAAATCTTAAAAGTATAATAAATAACCATCATTCACTCAATATAAAGAAGTAGCCTGAAATATTCCAGATATATTCTGAGATTCCTTTGGCTACTGGGATAGTTAAATTCTCTAAAGCATGGATTTCAATGTGAACTTAATTTTAAAATGATTGGCCTAGCGTATTGTACATATACATGAAAGGGTTTGTTGTTCATATGACTGTAATAATTATTTACTATATTTCTCCTATTTGAATTCAAAGCGTGAGCAGTCATACTATTCCAAATTTCTAGTGATCCACTACCAATAAAAAATTGTGCAACATAGTTATTATAATATTATACCAGCTTCTAGGCATGGCAGGTGAATCAAAAATAAGCAATTCTGCTGTTAAAGTCACCCGCAATGTCTATTAGCGTATCAGTATATTTTTCTGGAAGATCAGCTAAAAGAATTTGGCAGCAATCAAGAGTTTGTCCTATCTCTAAGATGGTTTGAAATACCCATTACAAACAATAAATTTATGATCACTCATACTGAACAAACAAATAAGCAGGTATGACTATTTATATAGTACAGTCACTCCAAAAAGTTTTCTATTAAAAAATGCACATACCACCGCTAGGCCTACCCAATGATTTTTTTTTGTAGCATTGGATGTTATATAATCGAAATCTGCCAAGTTATCAGGAACAATCGAAATACCATAGGTAAGCCAGGTTTCAGTCAGGCACAAAATATCAAAGTCAGTCCCATCCAAATTAAACAAATTCTTATATCCATGACAATTCCAATGTTAGTAATAGTTTTTTGAAGAATTAGCTTTTCCCTTGGTAATTTTAGCAGCATTCTTATTTGGAGATTCTTCTTCATCGCGAGGTCTTTTGTTGTGAGCACTCCTTATCAAGTATTTTAAATATAGCCATATGTAAACTGAAACTGAAGAATGCCAATAAAATAAATCAATTTTCGTTCGAAATAACAAACGGTCGCATTAATAGTAAAATTTATATGACAACTCATAAAGTCGATACTTCCTCTATTATTTGTGTCGGCACATCAATCGAAATTCCAACCATATGTTCAGACATTCATAACTACTAGTACGCCGGGACAGATGAATGACCGCGGTCTCTTAGAAGCAATAATAGGCTTGGTGATATCTCATGGCGGCGTGTCAACTCAAACGAGGCAACTTGCCGACTCATTAAATATATTTGATTGAGTGCGGGCGGCACCGTTTGAATATCAACGCTATATATATAAGATTCTCCATACTAGAAAAGTCATTCTCTACTCTCTTCATTCAGAATCCAGTCGTCGAACGAGTCAGTCAGTACATAGCAAATTCAGCTTCATTATGAAGCGACTAGAAGTAAAGTTTAATTTCAATTAGAGAAGATGAAGTCTCATCTTCCTACGTTAAGTAAGCGTAGACTCCGTACAGTTTATCGGAAGTAGCAAATTAATCAACTATATGCAGAAATCATAGTGAAATAGTAACGCATCAGAAATCATCGCAGTAATAACTAAATGAATGGAATTAATATTTATCAAGAAGCTAAATAATCATATTGCACCAAGTGAAAGCGTAATATAATTCGGTAATAAAACGGAATAATTAAATCAGTGGCTCTTCAGTGGAGGGTAAGAAATCAAACTGTTTATTTGGCAAGGTATATATGTATAGTGTTAAAAAGAAAATATTCCATTATTAATTTCATAGTAAAAGAAATTATTGATTCAACAAAGTAAAATTATTATCAATTGTTTAAAATAACGGGAGAACAGTTATTTTAATTGTCAGCTCATATTGTTTCTCATTTTAAATTATTGTTTATTCAATCTCATTTTGACTTTCTATACATTTTTCTCAGTAAATTATACCAGGTGTAGTTGTTTTTATATTTTAGAAAATACATATATATATATTATTACAAGTCTTAATTGTATTATTCTTTCGAAACAATTTGAGATTGGTCTTTGTACTGTCAAATTAAGTTCCCTCGCTTCATTACATACTGGGAGAAACAAGATCTCAAGCCGCTCTGGGAAATTGTTCCGTTATTGGTCAATAGACTGATAACACTCAGTATGGTTAAGGCATAGCTAAGTTAACAAAAACTAACGAGCAGCTATGATATTTGGTGTCAGGTGTCGAGGTGTATTTACAGTAAAATAACGTTTATATGTTGATTTTCGCAAAATATGTCAAACTCAAATTTTCTCGATGCAAATAAGAATGAAAATATAGTAAAAAAATTGTTTTTCTCGTAAAAATATTATCAGAATTTGTGTAGTTAAAAGTGTGCATATATTGCAGTTTGCACTAAAGTTGTCATATTGCAAATTCATCTGGAAAAATATAATTGCAAATATAGAATAATTTTTAATATTGTTTGTGGAATGCTAAAAGGAATGAAATTGTAGAAATATTCAGCAAAAGATAAACCTTTGGTAACAAATAAGGTCAGAAAAGTATTGAAAAATTGAAAAAATAATACGAAAAGCATTTAGAAAGTAATATCAGTACAGAGAGTTTGACGAGTGGAAAATCAAAACATATATATCGTTTATACAGGGCTGATCTCAGAAAGTATTCGGAAAGGAAAGTGAAAATTTTTTATTCAATGGGGATTTTTATTAAAATTGTTGAATCATGGAAACTCCGATAACAGTGCCGTGGACTGGTAGGATCAACTATGAACCTACCATTACTATCAGTATGGATAATTTACCTTCTTTTAATGGTACTACAGATATCAAAGATTTTATTCGTGAAATTGAGTATTTGGCAGCTGTAGCAAGATGGACAGACAGTCAAATAAGTTCCATAGTTAGATTAAAATTGACAGGAATCGCCAGGTTATTTATAGATACAGATGACAAATTAAAAAATACAATAAATTGGCCTGAATTTAAAAAGGAATTATTGCAGCAGTTTAGCAGGTTGAAATTACCTGGAGAAGAAGAAAAAGAATTTTTGAATTGTTATCAGAAACATAATGAATCAGTTAGAAATTTTTCCATAAGATTGAGAGCATCCGCAGCGAAATTACGAAAATTTACAGGAATTAATAGGGTTGATGATGTATTAAAGCAAAAATTTGAACAAGATACGCTTGTGCAATTTTGTATTGGATTGATAGATCCTGTAAGGAAAAAAGTTTTATCTGCCAGTCCTGTCAGTTTAAAAGAAGCCATACAATTAGCAGAGAAGGAAGAATTAATTGAGACACTAACAGCTCAAACTAATATGAATTTTAGAAATTTCAATATGAATAAAATAGTGTGTACACATTGCAATCGTAAGGGTCATGAAGAATCAAATTGTAAGAAGAAAAATTGTGTATGTTATCATTGCGAAGAATTTGGTCACCTCTCATATAGATGTCCAAATAGAAATAGCTTTCGAAATGAGATATTAAGTGAATCAGGACCATGGTTTTCCGACTATGCTAAGGGAAACAGATTTAGAAAATTTGGAAAAATAAAAGAAACCAAGAAAAAGGTTTTCTAACTATTCAATGGAAAATAGATTTCGAACTCAGGGAAGAATGAACGAACAAGGACGTAGATTTATCAATCAATCAAATAGAAATCGATATCAGAATTTTGGGAGAGAAATGGACAGAAGAAAAACAGGAAATAGTTACGCGAATGGAAATAGTCCGAGAAAGTATGGAAAAATTTGCGGATATAACAGGAATTTAAATAGAAAGAAGCAAGAAAAGAATGTACTAACCTACGGTGAAGAATTGTATAAGGGAAATTCACATGTATATCAAATAGAAAAAGAGAACGAACATAGTAATTGGCTAAAAAAGCTTGGACGAAATGGGAAAAGGTTTGAAGACATGACCAAAATGATAAAACATTGGATGGGATTAACTTTTTACGAAAAGCTAAATTTATCGAGGAGTGCACGCCCAAAACAAATTGCCGAGTAATCAAAATGGATTTTCACGCCATGAAATGAGTCCAGCCGGCTCGAATCAAATGGAAATGTCCGAAGATAGTAAAGTGTTTGAGACACTAGGTTTCGAGGAAGCCGATTCAAGGAAAAAGTATGGAAAATCGTCTAGGAAGGAAGATAACACAGGTTATCGATTGAACAAGCCAAATGTGATTGATGATTTGACAGTGACATCATTCATTAAACTAGATGAAGATAAAAAAAAATTGCCAAAGGTGGATATTGAAAAATCCATGAAAATCAGCAAGGGTATGGAAAAAACCGGAACGCCCTGTACACTAGGAAGGATAGTCAAGCGAGACAGCCGGAAAAGTTCAAAGTATAGTCGTAGTGAAAGAGCCAGCTCATTCAAGAATGACACTTTTCAACCAGAACAATGGGAAAAACCCCATGATCTGAGTAACGACCAACATGAATAGTACGCCACTCGAAAGTGACAGTCTAAAAGTAGAGTAATTACGTCAAAGAACGAACTTTCTTGCCTAAAGAAACAAGAGAGATGGAACGGAAAATTGCCAATGCAATTACCACAGCGGGAATGAAGGAAATTATGTTCGGAAAATGGAAAAGATATACGAATCGTAGAAAGTTTTGAGAATGAAATATTCAAGAAGGTAGCAAACCATATACAAGGAATTATCAGATTCAGAAGCTAACGCATCAAGAAATTTAGGGAAGAAGATGTTGTAGCACATAGGAAATCGTTGAAAGACAGTCTAAAAGGTAGATATGAATCACCCAAGAGAGATATTCTACCCTCAGGACGTTGGAAAATGCCAAGAACCCTCGGAATGATAGTCGCCAAAGAAAGTACTTTCGCAGTAGACGAAAATCAAAAGGCTGAATTTTATTCGTCCAAGGACAAGAATTGCCCTTAGATTATTGAATATATGCATAGTTAAACAAGGGTAACTGAATTCGGAAAAAATTAGAATTAAAGAAAATAGCCAATAATGAATTTTCAACATCGAAAAAAACGTATTATGGTACGAGATTATGAAAGAAAATACCGAAGAAAATAAGGAAGTAGTTAAATATATAAAAAATCAGCATAACCGTAGCAAAGTAAAAAAGAAAAATCGAATTTTAAGAAGTCATCGTTTTTAAATTCAGAAATCCCACAATTTGAAAACAGGATTGAACACATGAATAGACCGAAAGTTAATCAGAGAGAAGAAAAATCTCCAGCAACTAGAAAATAGGCAGGAAATTATTTTAGAGAATAAAAGGATGAGTAACGTTAAACCCAGAGCGTCCTGTATATAGGAAAGGATTATTTCCACCTAGGCTGGCAATCCAACTCTTAACAATACGGTAGTATGCCACGGAAAAGCGATCAAACTTTTCAAGAAATAATTTATTGAAAGATATCAAAGGAATGAAAGTGGTATACAAGAGAGAAGAATTCCGCCAATTCATGAAATCAGAAATATAAGTAGAAATTTTCCACTGAGTGTAGGGACATAGAGAGAATAGTTAGAATATGAGAAGGAGAAAGGATTAGAAGAATAGAACTTCAGGACGAAAGAACAATTTGCAAGCAGGAACTCAAGAGGGAAATAAAGGAAAAACCGATGAGAAAGATCAAAAAAAAGACCCTAGAAAACCTAAAGACATTAGAAGATGAAATCAACTTGAATCAACAGAAGATGAAGGAGAAAGTATTCCGGAGATAAATCATAGTTAGCAGACTAGAACACGTGGTACAGTAAAAGAGTTTCATGGATTTTTCCAAAGCAAAAGTCAAAATAAGTAATTTTCAAAAGTTCAAAATAATGCACTTATGAAGTAATAATATTGTCAATATTTTTTAAACACAGTTGAGATCAAATAGTATAGTAAGCCAGTATAGATAAATAATTGGAAATCATGAAATCTTGCCAAGTATACACAAGCACGTATCGAAACGTGTAGTCAAAGAAATTGAAACTCCCTGTAAATTAACGCGAAATAAATATTGATGGGACTTTCTACCTGAACCATAACGTACCGCGTACCTTTGGAAATATCGTCAAGTGACGGAATGGGACAAAAAAATTATCTAGTGTCGGTTATTCTACATGAAAATCGGACTTTGAGTAAAAACATAGACAGTAGAGAAAATTGTGTGTATTTCCTGAAAATTCGGAAGGACTTTATAGACATTAAATAAAGTATTAATATACACGGTTATAATTCTCTACCGAGAAGAGATTTTAGCATGTAATTAAAAGTGTTACTTTGATAATGACTAAGTGAAATAACATTAATTAAATGTAAACATGTGCGAAAAATATCGGTGATGATAAAGAACATTTTAAATTATCGTTAACAATTACGGATAATATAATATGGATTTTTGAACTATATCTGGGTTCAAATTAATGTTATCAGCTTTCACCAATAGTTATTCACTGAGCATCGTATCGCCATGGAGAGTTTGAACTTTTAATCCCAAATTTAAATTCACAATACCCAAGGATGGATGGATATTCAAGCCCATAGTCAGAGTGCAGAGTTGAGGGACCCCCCAGGAAGCCTCATCGTAAGTGTGCAAGGGTGCACAAATTATCCAACTAAATAGAAGGTTGAACCATCACTTTAACCCGGAGGAACCTTAGAAACTACCATTCACTGGAACTTTTAAACAAATGTCAGGTGACATTTTGCAACATAGAGAGAAGTCGATAATTACCGTCAAACACGTCCTCTACACGAAGGGTGGCTCGAAAAACTAACGACAAGGCCGTTTACTTCACTGCAGACTGAGTGGAACTAAGTCATATGGTTCACAGATGATGTTTACCACATCCCTAGTCGAAGAGCAGACATAAGGTCGTTGGAGAATTTCAACCTGATTTCGCCAGACCACAGACAGTCTCTATCACAGCAGGTGATGACAGGTCCTATCTACAGGGTGGCGTTCCAATTCGAAGCCAGCACCGTCTCAGAAGACACTGACTTGAAAAGATCTTTATTGAGAATTATATAAAGATTTGCATGTTAAAATTAGTATGTTAGAATAGTAATTATATAAGTAGGGATATTGTTGACCATGTATGTAATATTAGGTGCATGATTGAATAAGGTAAAGGTCATATGTTATCATAGGTATTATCAGTAAGAATTTATTTAGTTTGCTCATGGTATGCTAAAACAATTGTCAGAGCCATAACCAAGTTGAGATCCAATACCACTCATCTACCCAAGATATTAGGGTCATGAAAAGGTATCAATTAGAATTAATACCTTTTAAATGGGGAAAAGGAGGTGTGTTGTGAGCACTCCTTATCAAGTATTTTAAATATAGCCATATGTAAACTGAAACTGAAGAATGCCAATAAAATAAATCAATTTTCGTTCGAAATAACAAACGGTCGCATTAATAGTAAAATTTATATGACAACTCATAAAGTCGATACTTCCTCTATTATTTGTGTCGGCACATCAATCGAAATTCCAACCATATGTTCAGACATTCATAACTACTAGTACGCCGGGACAGATGAATGACCGCGGTCTCTTAGAAGCAATAATAGGCTTGGTGATATCTCATGGCGGCGTGTCAACTCAAACGAGGCAACTTGCCGACTCATTAAATATATTTGATTGAGTGCGGGCGGCACCGTTTGAATATCAACGCTATATATATAAGATTCTCCATACTAGAAAAGTCATTCTCTACTCTCTTCATTCAGAATCCAGTCGTCGAACGAGTCAGTCAGTACATAGCAAATTCAGCTTCATTATGAAGCGACTAGAAGTAAAGTTTAATTTCAATTAGAGAAGATGAAGTCTCATCTTCCTACGTTAAGTAAGCGTAGACTCCGTACAGTTTATCGGAAGTAGCAAATTAATCAACTATATGCAGAAATCATAGTGAAATAGTAACGCATCAGAAATCATCGCAGTAATAACTAAATGAATGGAATTAATATTTATCAAGAAGCTAAAGAATCATATTGCACCAAGTGTAAGCGTAATATAATTCGGTAATAAAACGGAATAATTAAATCCAGTGGCTCTTCAGTGGAGGGTAAGAAATAAAACTGTTTATTTGGCAAGGTATATATGTATAGTGTTATGAAAATATTCCATTATTAATTTCATAGTAAAAGAAATTATTGATTCAACAAAGTAAAATTATTATCAATTGTTTAAAATAACTGGAGAACAGTTATTTTAATTGTCAACTCATATTGTTTCTCATTTTAAATTATTGTTTATTCAATCTCATTTTGACTTTCTATACTTTTTTTCTCAGTAAATTATACCAGGTGTATCAATAGTTGTTTTTATATTTTAGAAAATACATATATATATATTATTACAAGTCTTAATTGTATTATTCTTTCGAAACGATTTGAGATTGGTCTTTGTACTGTCAAATTAAGTTCCCTCGCTTCATTACATACTGGGAGAAACAAGATCTCAAGCCGCTCTGGGAAATTGTTCCGTTATTGGTCAATAGACTGATAACACTCAGTATGTTATAACAAAAGGTGGACAGGTGTGGTCTTTCAATAAGAACACCCTGTACGTCTTATATCACTTTTTGGGGTGGCGGAGACTATTGTCGGCTGACCGGAAACAAATTTTACACCACCAAGATTTTCTCTATGGGCCCTTCTTTGTTCAATTTCTTTATACATAGACGTAAGTTCTTCACGAAATCTCGGTGTGTAGTCATTTTTGAAGTTCAGATTGGGAAACTCTTTCAGAGGCAGTTTTGGTCTTTTGACTAAAATTGAAGGGCTTCTTGTTGAGACGAAAATTCTACCTTCAGATGGCGTATTTTGGGCAGATCTTGTTCACCAAGTCTGTGCATCCTGAATTGTTCAGTACTTACTATTACATATTTTACAAAATTATTTTGTTTTTATTTTTATTTATGAAAATCTATCATAATATACAATTTGTGAAATGGAAATATATCTATAATTTTTGACAAATTTGCACTCATGCATTTTTAACTGAAAAAGGCACTCGTGCATCACGTGCACTCGGGCTCTTTTTACAAGTTACAAGCTTTTTTTTAACTTGCAATGTTTGTATGTAACTATGTATGTATGTTCGTGTCAAATCTTGCAACTGAATTTTGACCGACTGTTAGTCGTCCGAATAATTTGAAATTTGGCAGGTGTTTATAATTCTGATCACAGTGCATTATGGAATTTTTGTTACAAAAAAACGAAATGGCGGTTCCAAGATGGCGGACGATATTTGTAATTATGGTTCGATTTGATCCAAAATTGGTATGTGATGGTTTTCGGGGTCGGATATTATGAATTTGTTTGTCAAAATTCATAAATTCAAGATGGCGGCTCCAAGATAGCAAACGAGTTTTGTGATTATGGTCCGATTAGATTCAAAATTGGTATGTAGAGGTTTTTGGGATCGGAGATCATGAAACTTTTGTCAAAATTCATAAATTCAAGATGGCGTCACCAAGATGGAGGACGAGTTTTGTGATTATAGTCCGATTCGATTCAAAATTGGTATTTGGGGGTTTTCAGGGTCGAAATTCATGAATTCGAAATGGCGGCTCCAAGATGGAGGACCAGTTTTCTGATTATGGTCATATTTTATTCAAAATTGGTATGTGGGGGTTTTCAGGTTGGGAAATTATGAATTTTTTGTCAAAATCTATAAATTCAAGATGGCGACTCCAGGATGGCGGACGAGTTTGGTGAGTATGGTCAGATTCTATTAAAAATTGGTGAGTGGGAGTTTTTGGGTCGGAGATCATGATTTCTTTCCGCTAAAAACTCACAGGGAAGAGACTTTGTAATAACGATTCTCTACTAGAAATGAACAGATTGAGGCGAACTAACTGAAAAGCAAAAAATAAAATAAATAATAAAAAAACTTTTTGAAGACAAGTTTTCATTTAAACCGCGCACTAGAACGTATAAAATAAGTTTAAGTCATCGCTGACAATGATTTAATTATTTTTTGTTGAATGATTTGGTTTCAAAAAGCTTGTCGCGCGAATTGTAATTAAATTAATACTTCGACGAATTGTTACTTACCAACCAATCATTGTCCAATGAAATTAATTGGTACCTACTTTTATAAACACTTCGCGCGGCAAGCTTTTTGAAACCGAATCATTCAACAAAAAATAATTGAATCATTGTCAGCGATGACTTGAACTTATTTAATACGTTTCAGTGCACGGCATAAATAAAAGCTTGTCTTTAAAAAAATTTTTTATTCGTTATTTTTCATTTAAAAATGCAATCGGGCAAATTTTACAAAAATTATAGATAATCTTGTCTCACATTCTTTTCTACATATGGCTTTTCTTTCCAATCTTAACCACCACCATACCCAGGGACGGTTTTTTCGGCTTCTACCATTGTCAACAGGCGATAATTCCAGCTCTTTCCGGCACACCCCTATTCGAAATCATAGGGGCTGGTAGGCTGGTTCCCCATCCTCGGCCATTTACCATGACGAACCTGATGTTTTCATTCTCATGGCATGGCGCCTTTGTTTTTGGCATCGGTAGGCAGCGGAGAGGCACATATTTCCATCACGTAAAGAAAAACGAATGGATTATGATATCCAACCGCGGGCGGTATCACCGGTCTTTCGGGAATGTCAGCGGACGAAGGTGGCAGTGACCCTTCGACGCCTAGATACTAGTCCTGAGGTGTACAAACTTTCTCCGGATAGTAGGTATACTATTCTACCATTCGCTGATGGTACAGAGCTATGATACCATGGGGTGGTGGTGGCTGTATGACATGCATATTGCTTATACATGCGGATATTTCATAGGCCCCGGTCCAAGCGAGAAAAGGGGTTGGTTAGTGGAACTTCAGGTGACTGGGTGAAGTCAATAGGAGTTTATGAGGGTGGTGAAGCATCGAGGTAACACAGAGTTAAGATATATGATCTCAGATACGTCATATGATTCGGAAAGTGGTTCAGAGCAATATGGAAGTGATATAAGAGATCAAACAAGGGCTGAAATACATGCTTCAAGTGGGAATATCTTTCGCAGAGACTATCAATATTTGAAAGCAGTGTACGGAGGGTAGCCTACGTTTCTACACATGAGCCTGTGAAAAATATTCCACTTCTCATTCTGTTGTAAACGGTTTCAAATCTTCAATATGCACTCAAGCCAGACGTTTTTAGGTGTCGTTTTCCAGTCGATAAACTATAGGGCATACAATTCTCGTCTCAATCCTCGGATTTTGGATAACAGGGCGTACCCCTTTTTGATGGTATCCGAAGTAATTCGTGTCGGTGCATATTGTAATAACGGTTCTATACTATGAAAGGTCGAGCCAAATTCACCATGACTAGATTATATACTTGGATCTTTTTCATCTGTTCGACCCAAAGTGTGGTATTAGTTTCAGTCTCCAGGTTATCATCTGGTAGAAAAAAAAATATATAAGTAATTTGGCGGTTCTAACTTCCTTCCAAAAACGGCAAAGGACAGACTGAACCCAATTGAGTCATGACGTGCCAAGTTAAGGGCAAATTGCAGCTCGGGTAGGAATTGATGCCATTTGGGTAAATCAAAACTTCCAGCGTTCTGATTGCCCGTTCTATAGGATTGGCTTGCAAAGTATATAGTAGTGCGGACAGGTGATTATTAGTCAATGTTTTCGTCATGTCGGTAGATAATTCCCTAGTGAACTAATTACTAATAACGATATGGGGACAGTCATAACATAATACAATATCCTCGTTAAATGCTTGGGAAACAGAACGGGCGGCAACTTTGTACAAGCGGCGGACTTAGACTCAATCCTGGAAGACACACAGATATTCTCACGATTGCTCACGGACCATTTCGATATGGTTGTATTTTTTCATACGGTAGTTGTTGCGAAATTATATACTGGTGGCATAGTGGACGTACTTGGGAATATCTCTGAACATACCTGGCCAGTAATACTTCTGCCATATCCGAGCAATCATTTTATCTATTACCATGTGTCTGGAAGAGACTGCATTATTATGATTCATTCAAACGATCTTCACGTAACGGACCTATTAATGGAACTGTTGAAGAAACATCATTCACTTGGAAACCCTTGCACGACTGAACCCACTTCAAAGAAAGGTGGTCAATCTGGATCACGAAATGGTACTGTTCCAGATAGGGTCTCATCCTCTCTATATCCCATACAACAGCAAGTATGTCCTTTTCTGTAACGGCATAGTTCTTTTCCTACAGGGACAATGTACTGACATTTTTCATGCTTTCGAAACGTATTTTTATCGTATTAGATACATAAGTTTGTTGTTAAAAAACATTCAAGAACCAAATATAGAAGTAGCAGAGTTTGATATGTTATTGGTTAATAATATTAAAATGCATGTCATATGCAAGAGTTCTACGTAAAGCCGGTTCTTTGTTTGATGTAGATGGGCTCACGAATATGAGAGATCCAAGGGTCGAGCTTTTTTCGCTGCTGAAAAATAATATATCTGTTATTACCAGGAATAAACTATCAGTTCATTTACAAAAAGTTATGGGAGTCTTCTATTTTTTTGATATCACTATGAAGTTATGGAAATAGTTATGGAATTTTCAATAGTAATATAACGAGTGCAATGGAAATCATCTATAATTTTTGTAAAATTTTCCCGAATGCATTTTTAATTGAAAAATAACTAATAAAAAAAAATTTAAAGACAAGCTTTTATTTAAGCCGTATAAAATAAGTTCAGGTCATCGCTGACAATGATTTAATTATTTTTTGTTGGATGATTTGGTTTCGAAAATATTGTCGCGCGAATTGTGATAAAATTAATTGTTACTTACCAACCAATCATTGTCCAATGAAATTAATTGGTACTTACTTTTATAAACACTTCGCGCAGAAAAATCTAAAGTACCTAAGTGACAATCAAACTGTAACTACAATTACATCGCAAGAAGCAATTTTTGAGACCTTCAGCACATCACATTTGCAAGAAAATCTAAATCCAGAAAAATTATTGGAAGACTTGCTCAGACAAAACGTTGTCTGGATTTTGTACTTCAATAGATTATGTTTAGGAAAAGTATTATATTATGTTTATATTCAAGGAATAAATTTTGTTTCTTAAATAAATGTTACATGTTGATTCAGCGGATTTTGTTCTATAATAGGTAGAGATTGTAGATTGTATGGGGTCGATTGGCTGTTCAGCCTCTCTGTACTTCGACCTATAAGACCTTCTGTACATTAGGCCCAGGATTCCGAGGACTCCTTACGAAGTTTATCGGTTTCCTGGAAGCTAGGTTCCTAATGTCTGAGGCCGTAATCAAAATCTCTTCGAGGAACTCAAGCCTTTTGCAAAACAATGCTTGGCAGTCGCAAAGCAGGTGTCCTGCAGTTTCAGCGGAGTTCTCGCATGACGACACAGTTCACTGTCTGATCTGTCCATTCTTTTGAGGTGATACCTCAGAGGACAATGTTGAGGCAGCAGTCCGTTATCAGTTTCAAGTATTTCTTGTCCAACTTGAGAAGCTGCTTAGCTTTCCTTGGCGATGGGCTCAGAAGCCTTTTCGCTTGTCTTTGTCCTGGAATCTCATTCCAGTGGTTTTTAATTTGCTCAGGATCCCAGCACCGAAACTCCACTTCAATGTGGGCTTTGGAGAGACCACAAAAGTGTTCTGCGCAGAAAATTGAGTGTTTGCCCATTCCTAGCAAGGCTGTCTGCTTCTTCATTGCCTTTGATTCCTTTGTGACCAGGCACCCACATTAGGGTAACCTGATTGTCCGTAGCTGGTTGTCTTAGGGAGAGTTTGCAGTCCCAAGTCAGTCTGGACTAACGAGTATGTGACTTTAGAGCTTTTAATGCTGCTTGGCTATCTGATACAATATAGATCTTTGCCCCCCTGAAGCCTCTTGCAAGGCATTCTTGGGCGCAAATTTTCATAGCATGGATTTCTGCTTGAAAAATTGTTGGGGCTTTGCCTAAGGATTTTGAGAGACTAAAACTAGGACTCGTTACTCCCACTCCAGCCATACGATAATAGGTAAATATATATTTTGTTCTATATTATGTATATATTTATTGCATAAATTATTTTATTTTGTTTCTCACATAAATATAACATGTTGATTTAGGCCGCGCCCACCCTCCCAAATTTAATCCTGGATGCACCCTTGAGTTTCATTATTACGCACACGTAACCATAGGTAGAACATGTATGAAGTAATTTTCTTAGTTTGACTGGAGCAAATCATTTTCTGTATCCAAACCGTACCAAAAGCTGTTCCGTTCTGATAAAAATTAACAAGAATAGAACTGACAAATAATTTTGAAATCACTTCTTCCAAGATGGAATGGGAGGTTGCCTCTTTAACTCCCTTCGAACATTGAATATGCAAATTTTCAGGCATCGATTTCGAAATATCCATTTCACAAACATTCACAATCGAAAGCACGTTGATATATTCATGAGATCACGATATATAGTAAAATTTAGCCCCTTGCACTTTCGACCATGTCCTTGAAAAGGGAAACATTCCTAGTTAAAAATTGAATAGAAGGATTTTTCTGAAATTAAAAAAATCCACGACCATAATGAACTTATTTGTTGTAATATCTAATAGAAATCAACTACTTCCCCGGCTAAAGTCACGCTGGACATTGAACTACATCTGATAGATATTGAGAAATTACCCTAACTCAAAAGAAAAAATCTTGAAGTGAAAATTTGCATTTTTAATCAGAGAGTTATTTGCTTTTCTATTACAATCCTAATTGGGAGCATTGATGCAAGAGAGGCGTCGCATTAGGTCTTCAAACATTTTTTTGTCGACGAAATCTATTTCGTGCTTCCACGATCATCAGGAGAACCGGAAGAACTGGAAACATATTTTCTAGAAGCAATCTCACTTTGCAGAATGTAAAAATATTAGAAACATTGATTTTGGAGTGACACTTTGGAATTAGTGTTTTTTGACATTAAAATCTATCATGGAGAATGATAGATTGATTTGTTCGAAATTATGAACAAGATGTTCATGAAATCAGATGTGGAATCATCTGCGACTGAAAGATACACTTCCATCATTCAAGATAACCTCTTGGGGGGGGTATTCATGTTGAAAAGGTGAACATTCTCAATTAAGAATTGAAAAGAAGGATTTTTCTGAAAATTAAAAAGTCCACGACAATAATGAACTTATTTTTTTATATATCTAACAGAAAACAACTACTTCTCCGGCTTAAGCCAAAAAAAAATCTGAAAGTGAAAATTTGCATTTTTATTCAGATAGTTATTTGATTTTCCATTCCAGTCTTGATTAGGAACTCATATAGATGAATGAGGAGGAGAAGAACGTTTTCCAAAAAGGAGGACTAACCAAAAATCATTTATAACATTGATGCAAGAAAGGCATCGCATTCACTAGATCTTCTATACATTTTTGTAAACTAAATTCTATTTCACGCTTCCCCGATCATCAGGAAGACCAGAAGAATTGACAAATTCACTTTGCAAAGATGGAAGAATGTTAGAAATATTTTATATTGAGTGACACTTTGAAATTAGTGTTTTTTGACATTAAAACCTATCATGAGGTATAATAGATTGATGTGTTCTAAATTTATGAACAGGATGTTCATGAAATCAGATGTGGATTGATCTGCGACTGGAAGATAAACTTCAGTCACTATCTTCCATCATTCAAGATAACCTCTTTGGGGGTATTCATGTTGGGAATGGAAACATTCCCAATTGAAAATTAAATAGAAGATTCCACATCTGATTTTATGAACATCCTGTTCATAATTTCGAACAAATCAATCTAGCATACCCCATGAACTAGTGAATGCGTTGCCTCTCTTGCATCAATGTTATAAATTAGTTCTGGTCAGTACTCCTTTTTGGAAAACATTTTCCTTTGCCTCATTCATCTATACGAGTTCCTTATCGAGACTGGAATAGAAACTCATATAACTATCTGAATAAAAATGCAAATTTTCAGTTTTAGATTTTTTCTTTTGAGTTAGTGTATCTTTCAGATGTAGTTCAATGTCCCGCATGGTTTTAGCCAGGGAAGTAGTTGTTTTTGTTACATATTACAAAAAATAACTTATCGTCGTAAAATTTTCAATTTAAAAAAAATCCTTCTATTTAATTTTCAATTGAGAATGTTTCTCTTTTCAACATGAATACCCCCAAGAAGTTATCTTGATTGATGAAAGATAGTGACTTAAGTTTATCTTTCAGTCGCAGATAATTTCACATCTGATTTTATGAAAATCCTGTTCATAATTTCGAATATATCAATGTCCTTGAAGTTCCTTACTTCAATACTAGTTTATTTCTGATCGGCGCCATTTTCACACGAAAGTATTAATCCGATTTTGTTGTCACACACAAAATTCTAATATCAAATTAGTACATTCATAAGGTTTCTAGGCATCTTACTTTCCTCCATCCTCCCCTGGCGACGGCTCTAATCTCAAGATTGGGAGGATTGTGATTTTGAAATGAAATCTTTATTGAAATAGGAATTCCCAGCATAAAATGCAATGGTTGTTCATATTATACTAATTTGAATTAAAAACCAACATTAAAAAAATAAATACACAAAGTACAGTTGATTACATGACATGACATTTTTGACCACATCCTGAGACATTTGAACACATTAAAGGAAGTTAAAAGAAGTGAAAAGAAAATATCTCATATAAAATGTATATCTAAAAACAAATATATCTCTAAAAAAAGTGTATCTAAAGACATTGAATATCAAATCTGCACCGAGATAAACTATAATATGTTGATTCATGAGTTGAGTGACATAACATGGCTTTTTAGCTGGTTTTTAAAAGAATGTAATGGGCTTGGGAAATTGATTAAAATCGTCCAATCCCTTGAAAAATAGCAAGTCCATAGAATTGTTTGTTCTTGTTCTAGATATGTGAAATATTGTGCTCATGGATCTGATTATTATAAGTGATGAAGGAATCGAACATCTTCTTATTCTATTGAAAGGTTACAAATTAGAATTGTGATTTATTAAGGAATATAAGTTTCTAGGTATCCGAGAAAAAGAAATAATTTAAACACTGTTATCAAAATCGATTGTTTGAGTGTTCATCATTTATAGATTTATTCATGTATAAAATTCCTGAAATACCAGAGTTGAATTGCTATATTTCAAATAATTTAATGAATATATCTGAATTTCTGTGATATTGGTTTATGTTGATGGTATCAGTTCTCTCTCGGGGGACAATTGGAGCACACCCAAATTGCATGCGAGCTTTCACCAGCGAGGATAAAATCTTTTAATTTGAAAAAATTATTTCGAATTTTAATTTTGGTATCAGTATTAGAGTATTATATGAATTCTTTTCAAACAACG
>JAFIRS010008197.1:0-18928 GCA_018342105.1 Gonioctena quinquepunctata
AACCTAACCTAACCATGTCCCCAAGTTTAACAATAAAATGGGAAACAAATATTGGAGTCGGTTTTGAATAAGGTGGAGGATTTGGGGCAGCGCTTCACAACAATACTAAATAACTTAATAATAACTCAAAATATATACTGAAAATCATATTAAAAACCGAAAAGATACACAACAGTAAACTTGTTCAATGAGATCAAAGTACAAACTGTAAGAGGGTTATATTTCAAAAATGTGGCAAAATATATGCAAAGCAATAATATATTGTAACGTAAATAAACTTAACTGGCTTTACTTCAATTTATTTCACACTAATCTACAACTTAATTTATATTACTACGCCACTGTATAGCTCCGATCGTATGGGCTCGTTCAGACTGTCTGACTCCACTTGAGGGTTGCCTATTTATCTCCCGATACAGCATTCTCGGATGTTTCGAATTCTGGTAGTTGGCGACCGGCATGTTCCAATTGTTTCCAATATCGACCGTTGCTCTCCACGGCAGAGTGACTGGACTGTTCTCGAACATCTCCGGGGATGACCTCATCGCTGTCGACGGCAACGCGCGAGGCGACAGGTTCCGGCCTAGGTTCGTTATTTGCCCCTTCTTAAAGACATTTCGTCCCGAAATTTCATCCTTGGAGTGTGACGATATCTTCATGACTCCCCATATCTGCACCGTGAAGTTCGATGGAAGTAACCTCCACGGTCTTCAGATCGGTCGTGGAAGAGGGTTACAGCAAACCAAAATCTTGACGCCGCTGGATCTGAATATCGCCTCCAGCATACTTCTTATGACTCTCCAGTCCAACCCATCAATACCACAGGACAATTTTGGAATTGCTAGATCCACCAGATTCTGGTCCACCATAGTATCTCTTAGTTTGGTGAGACTCTTCCAGACATCTTCATGGACGGTTTATCTTGGAAGCCTCTTGGTAACTAGGTAGTAGATGTTTCTGGCCTTTCTTCAACTGTAGCACCCCAACTTCTGGATTCTGCTCCCGCAGTGTTTGGAGTTGACCAAATTTCTTGGAGAACACTACGGCGATGCCCCTGGACATTCGAAGATCTTTCTGCAACACAGTGCGCTAGTGCGTAGTCAGCAGGCACCTCGAAAGGTCTCGTGACTCCTCTCTAGTAACTCCCATGTAGAACTTTCTGCCCGTTTGAATACAAGGACATAAACTTCTCGAACGTCATATCATCCTCCGGTGGCTTGAGGGTGCGAACTTGGTCATGGTTTCCAGCGTAAGGGGCCAACCTGTTGAAATGGACGACCCTTGGTTTCCCTCGGGGTGGCTTATGGATTCGGTACACAAGGTCGTTTATCCTTTTCACGATTTTATACGGGCCTTCCCACGAGTTCCGCAACTTTGGTGATAGTCCACGACGACGTTTGGGGTTGTACAGCCAAACCAGGTCATCAACCTTAAATCCTCCAGCGTCGGCCTTGATGTCATAGGTCTTCTTCATTTTATCGCTAGCACTTTGGATGTTCAACCGGACTCGTTCGTGGATGTCGTCCATTCTCTGCCGAAGTTTGCTGACGTAGTCCTCTCCCGCAGTGTCTTGTCCTGGCGGTATCCCAAACTTCAGGTCACAAGGCAGTCGCAGTTCTCGGCCCATTATAATACTAGCAGGAGTTTGACCGGTTGACTCGTGTGCTGCGGATCGATAGGCCATCAGGAACAAATGAAGATACTGGTCCCAGTCTCTTTGATGGTCAGAGACAACCTTGGACAAGTGGCGGTTGATCGTTCTGTTCATCCGTTCCACCATTCCATCGGACTGCGGATGTAGGGCCGTGGTTCTTGTCTTGCGGATGTTCAGCAGGTAGACATATTTCTTGAAACAGGTTGATTCAAATTTCTGCCTTGATCCGAGTGCAGCTCCATTGGAATACCGAATCGACATATCCACTTTTCACCAAGACGTCGGCGACGGTGATGGCTTCCTGGTTGGGCAGGGCATGGCTTCCGCCCACTTACTGAAGTGTCCATTGCCACAAGGATGTATTTATTCCCGTGGTCGGATACGGGAAACGGGCCGGCGATGTCAATGGCGATTCTCTCGAACGGGCTGCCTACGTTGTACTGACGCATCGGGGCCTTGGGTCGTATTCGAGGTCCATTGCTAGCAGCGCATACAGCGCACTTTCTGCACCAGTCCTGGACGTCAGCTTGACAATTGGTCCAGTAAAACCGTTGCCCCACTTTCTGCAGGGTCTTCGTCACTCCCAGATGTCCTCCGGCGACTCCATCATGGATTTCCGCAGCACTTCCTCTCTTCTGTTCCTGGGAACAATTTTTGTTGTCTGTCTTCCACACCAATATCGGCCTCCAACACACGTTTCAGGATCCCATTGTCCAGAATAAGAGAGTTCCATTGTGCCCAATAGGACTTAACAGCCGGCGAGTAACCTGCGACTTCCTGCCATGATGGTCTTCGATTGCCCTTCTTCCAGCTGACAACTAAGCCAAGGTCGGGTCTTTCTCTTGGTCTTTCTGGATCTTGCTGTCATTCCAGTTGTCATCCATTGCCGCGGTTCTACAAAGTGTTGCTTCTTTCTCTTCTGCTCGTCGGCAATGTGAGCAATCATCTGGACATGGTCTTCGCGACAAGGCATCTGCATTCTTATGGCTAGTTCCGGCTCGATGTTCGATCTCTAAATCGGATTCTTGGAGTCTCTCGATCCAACGTGCTACTTGACCCTCAGGATTTTTGAACTGTAAAGAGCCATTTGAGAGCTGCAGTGTCAGCTCCTCAACAGAAATCTTCTTCCATACACGTACTTTGTAGAAGTGCTCCACTCCCTTTACAACAGCTAACAGCCTCGCCTGGTGACACAGTAATTGCGCTCTGGTTTGCTTGAGCGTCTTGCTGAAATAACCAATGACCTTCTCCTGCCCCTCCTGGATCTGAGATAGGACAGCTCCAAGTCCCACGTTGCTGGCGTCCGTATCCAAAATGAACTTCCGTTGGGTAAGGGATAGCTCAGAACAGGTGCATTAATCAAAGCCCCTTCAGCTTCCTGAACGAGTCTTGGCATTCTTCGGACCACTGAAACTTTGTTTGACCTTCCGTGAGCCTGGTCAGTGGTTTGAGCGATGTTTCAGAACCCCAGCACATATCGGTGATAGTATGTGCACAAACCAAGGAAACTTCGAAGTTGGTGAATGTCTTTTGGGATGGGCCAATCCTTAACAGCTCTGATCTTCTGGTCATCCACTGCTACCCTTCCCCAGAGACAACGTGGCCGAGGTATCGTACTTCTTTTGGAACAGGTGGCATTTCTTAGGGCTCAGCTTCAATCCGGAGTTCCTCAATCGCAGGAATACTTCCTCCAAGTTTTTCACGTGGTCCTCGAACGATCTGCCGACCACAATTATGTCGTCGAGATACACTAGACACGTGTTCCATGAGAGTCCCTTCAGCACTGTCTCCATCAATCTTTCGAATGTGGCGGGAGCATTACAGAGCCCGAATGGCATAACGGTGAACTGCCACAATCCTGAGCCGATGGTAAACCAGTCTTTTCTCGATCTTCCTGAGCCAGTTCTACTTGCCAATATCCACTCTTTCAGATCAAGGGTCGAGAAAATCGTGGAACCAGCCAACGTGTCTAGGGTGTCATCTATTCTCGGGAGGGTAACTGTCCTTCTTCGTGACATTATTAAGTTGGCGATAGTCTACACAAAAGCGTGTCGATCCATCCTTTTTCTTCACCAGTACGACTGGAGGGACCAGGGACTGTCAGATGGTTCGATAACTCCTTCTTTTCCCATATCGCTGACTATTTTGTCAGCCTCTTCCTTCTTGGCAAGAGGAAGTCTTCTTGCTGATTGCCGGATCGGTCGGCACCCCAGTATCAATCTTGTGTTGGACCACATTAGTTCGACCCCTTTTCCTTGTCCGGTATCGAAGATGTCTTGGTACTTTTGACTAAATCTCTTAGTTTGGGCTGTTGAGCTGGTTTTATGTTCTTTGGAAGAGATGGCAACTAATTTTTCTAGTTCTGAGGGCAAGTTGTTGGGTTGGCTAATCGTACCTCGTACGCCCCGGAGCACAGATGAAACTGACGAGCAGTGCCCTAAAATTGTTCCTTTCTTTAAGGACACTGGAAAATAATGGACCTTCATGACCCTTACGGGCACAAATTTGTCAGCAAGCAACAAGGTCTTCCCTAGTGCAACCTCGTCCAATTTTCTCATCATGAAGTTTGGGCTCGAACATCACCACGTTTCCACTGCTCGTACTCCCGTCCAGGCGAGCCTCCAGAATGGTTTCAGCCCTCTCAGGTACGCTTACATCTTCAGCCAACAACACACGGATCAACCCCTCATTTCTCCCATGAAGCACCAGCTCTTCTCCGTTGACACGTAGGACACCGTCTTTGAAATCCAATTCAAACCCTCTGGAATTCATGATGTCCATTCCGATGATTGCATCGTCTTCGATGTCCGCTACAAGTGCCTGATGTTTCACTTTAGTGCTGCCCAAAATTATTTCAATCGGTAGCTCGCCATATACAGTAGCTGGCTCCCCTGTTGCTGTGCGTAGCTTCCAAGTTGTCGGTTCAATCCGTTCCGGTGTTCTGGCAAAGGAAGGCCCGAGAATTGTCCTAGTCGCACCTGTATCTAGCAGCATGGTGCAAGGCTCGTTATTGATGAGACCGTCTACGAAGACACCTTTGTTCTGTCGTTGAAGGATAGCGACATATGCGTTGTTAACCGGGGCTTGCCGGACACATGCCGACGATTGCCCCTTCTCGTCGACCTTTTTTAGTTTTCCTGCATCGGAGTCGATGAATGTTGAACATTTGCTACGCACATGTCCAATTTTGCCACAATTCCGGCATCTTATCTGTCTTTTCTCAGGCAACACTTCCTTAATCACTTTTCTTATGGCAGCTTCCAAGTTATCATGCTCCTGTGAGTCTTCTTCAATACTTCGAACTTTACTTTGGTTTTTGCAGGATTGCTTTGCTGCCTCAAATTCCAAAGCGCGTGCCAGTGCGTCTACGAGATGTGTTGGACGAGCTAGTGTCAACGCTTGTCTGGTTTCTTGGTCACGGAGTCCATCCAAGAATGCCTGAACCGCTAATCGCTCCATTACATTTTCCGGTGTGGCTGGATATGCGAGACGAACCAAGCGTGCAATGTCAGCTTCGAATTCTTGTAAGGATTCGCCCGATTTCTGGCAGCGATTTTTCAGTTGGGAGTGGTATACGTGTTCCAAATGGGCGTGGCCATATCGTAATTCTAGATGTTTAATCAGCTGATCATAGTCCTCCTGTTCTTGGGCGGTGAGAGTTTGTAGAATATTTGTCGCTTCTCCACGTAATGCAAGTGTCAGTGCTACAGCTCTTTCCCCTGCATTCCATCCGTTTGCTTTGGCCGCTGCTTCAAACTGCCGGCGGTAATTTGCCCATGGAGTTTTTCCGTCGAACTGAGGCGGCTTCATGGAAAGCTTCCCTATTTCTGAATTGATCTTGACATCTTTTATTCCCTCTTGAACTTTATCCAAGTTCAAACTCAAGTCCAGCATTGCATTTTCGTTAACCATCTCTGTGGAGGGCGCACTATTAATTCGTTTTTCCAGCTTACTGATTGTTTCCTTTATTTTGTCCATTTCTGCCTCGACCCCATCTCTGATTTTATCTACCTCCGTGTTCATTTGCTCCCTAATTTTATCTATCTCTGTCTCAACGGTTCCCATTCTTTCTTCTAGAAAATTAGCCACACCACACAATTCTTTTTTTAGGCCTTCTGTGTTTTCCAGGAACTTCTCTTCCAGGCTTCTTGAATTTTCTAGAAGCTTCTCTTCCAGATTTCTAGAATTTTCTTCAAGCTTCTCTTCCAGATTTCTAGCATTTTCTTCCAGGCTTCTTGAATTTTCTAGAAGCTTCTCTTCCAGATTTCTAGAATTTTCTTGAAGCTTCTCTTCCAGATTTCTAGCATTTTCTTCCAGACTTCTTGAATTTTCTTGAAGCTTCTCTTCCAGATTTCTAGCATTTTCTTCCAGGCTTCTTGAATTTTCTAGAAGCTTCTCTTCCAGATTTCTAGAATTTTCTTCCAGACTTCTTGAATTTTCTAGAAGCTTCTCTCAGATTTCTAGAATTTTCTTCAAGTTTTTCTATTATCGGACTCAAATCACCTCCGGAACTTCGAATAAAAATGTTTCTGGGTCCTCACCTTCTTGTATAAGTCCTTCTGCAAGTCTTTCCTGGAGTACTTGCTTTTACCCGTTGTTTCCAGTTCCCTTTCCTCCAACCTGTTTCATTCCATACCTTCAAGTCCGCAAGGCGCACTTTTCTTGAACACATTTTGTCTTTGGCGAGGTATCAGTCTGTTTCACACGAAAAAGTTTATCAGTTTGTTTTTTCCCCTTCGCGAAAACCGGGCCACTGTCTATTTTCTGTTTCACGCGAACAGTGTATCAGTTTATATTCCCACGCACAATTGTCCACTTCGCGAAAACCGGGCCACTGTCTATTTTGGGCGTACAAAAAGGTCTATCAATTTATTTTTCTGACTATCCACTCCACGATCACTTGTTTATTTTCAAAATCCCACTTCTGACACCAATTGTAACGTAAATAAACTTAACTTGGCTTTACTAATTTATTTCACACTTAATCTACAACTTAATTTATATTACTACGCCACTGTATAGCTTGATCGTATGGGCTCGTTCAGACTGTCTGACTCCACTTGAGGGTTGCCTATTTATCTCCGATACAGCATTCTCGATGTTTCGAATTCTGGTAGTTGGCGACCGGCATGTTCCAATTGTTTCCAATATCGACCGGTGCTCTCCACGGCAGAGTGACTGGACTGTTCTCGAACATCTCCGGGGATGACCTCATCGCTGTCGACGGCAACGCGCGAGGCGACAGGTCCGGCCTAGGTTCGTTACATTATATATATAAAAACTTAATAAATTATAACATCTCAACACGATCCATAACTAATCAGAACATAACGATCCCTAGAGTAGAATTTACAGCTTGCCAACGGCACATTGCATTTGTTGGGCTAAGACTCTTCAACATAATACCAAACGAAATAAAACAAATAGTCAATAAAAAAACATTTAATAGTAAAATTAGTGATTGGATACAGAACAATTTTATCTATATCAAAAATACATTTAACATATTCTAAAAATTAGAAAATTGGAGTTCGTGCATAAATATTCCTGTGATAGCTGGGAGCTTATCACTCGGTATGGTAATATTTCAATTATGTACCTATATTTTTTAGAACTGAATACAAATATATGATTAATGTAAAATAGGACACTGTGATAAATAGAATAGGAATAACATTTAGCTATACTTTCTTTGTTAAGTTAATATTTATACAATATAGTACCTATGTTTTATAAAAAACTAAATGACGTAATACCACTGTCCCGACAAGCCAATTGTGTCTTAGGGAGACTGGTACAATGAAAATTGGATATGTTTAAAATTTCATAATGCAAATGATAATAAACTGAAACTGAAACTTGATTTAAATGATATTGAAATGAGATTAAATGAGGTTTTCTTATGAACTATATTGTTATCTTATCATCTTGTAATCACTTCTTTCATGTCCAAATTGTATGCATTGGATTAGCATTAATAAATATTTCTAATTCTAATATACATATCAAAGAGTAGCCTAACCTAACCTCTAATCTTTGTACATAGAGCTCATCCAGTATTGAAACGACCACTTTGGCCTTCCCCCACCTAACAACCAATTTTTATCGAAGATATCCGAACCATTATCTAACTATGGCTATTAATATAAATTCCATAGGCGTAGCAAATTATTTGGTATAGGCGATTCACGAGACGTAGAGAACTTACACTCCTATAACTTTCCTAACACTCCTATTCCTTTTTCCGCTACTGAATAGTACTTACCACTGGGAATTTTGGCAAGGTAACGAGTAAACTATTGCAAAGTTGAATAAATAACTGCACTACCTATTTATTAATTAAACAAACCTAACCTTTCAAACGCTGCATGCCAAGACACTGGTGAAGATTTGCCGTAGCACAGCAAATCGTGTCCACTCGTGTTTTTCCCCTCTATACCTACCAAACGGTCGTTTCAATACTGGATGAGCTCTATCTCGTCTTATCATCATAGCCATCAGGTGTATTTGTGTTCACTCATCATCTAGTCTCTGTTATTCTTGATTGGAAAGTGCAGTAATGATGTTAATGATATATCGAAGTGCTACATAACGAAATATGCAGATGAGACAAATTTCCTGGTAATGGCTTGTAGCTGTTGGTCAATAGTATATCTGATGTTTTTTATTCACTATGTGACGGGTTCATGAACGAAAGGTTAATTTTGGAAAAATAATTCTGGCTGTGTACTAATCAAATTCGTTCCAAAATGTACTGTTCCAGATACAAACAACCAACAAATCTTATTTATCAGCAACACAAAGAAATATTCAATGAAAAGATGAATTCTGTTATTCTCTGAGAGTGATTGACAATATGTAGATCGAAAGTACTGAGAACATATGTTACAAATTTCGGAGCGCTATATCGATATGAATTGATTTTTTATAGAGCATCCAGTGCATAGCAATGCGAACCATATTCAAGTTGAGTTTCAGAGAAACATGTAGGTGACTTGAAAAAAAAAACAAATATTGACAGTAACCAGTATATATTCCTGAATGACTTCAATTTCCATTAAAATCCGAATATTTCAACAAAATCAACCAGTACAATAAGGAACACGCATTATTTTATTTAATTTTTTTTTTGCCTCAGTTCGATCCTCAAAAATTATATTTTATGAAAATAATTTCTCAAATTCTTATTTTTTTTCGAAATTTTCAAGTTTAAAAGTGCTCCTCAATTCAAACTCGATTTGACCTTCACTTGAATAACTTTTTCCAAACACTAGCGCCAGTTGTGGTTGTTTCAGGAATATTGATAGTCAATACTATTTCCTTCAACCCAAACATAAATTCAAGCTCACTTTTGATGTGATGTTTCAGTAACAATTGAAAATACTATGATGATAAAAATATTAGTACAACATATAAACGAAGGCAGATGAAATTATAGTTGACAGTTCGAAGCAACTAGTGGTAAAAAATTAACTGTGTCAAGTAACGATGTATACGTCTGATCCCGTATGATGAGAATTTATCCAATTACAACATATCAAAGAGCTTTTAGAGCATGCGTATTTTGTGTACGTGACGATTCAAAATCACATAATGGCTCCTCGTTAGATGTCAATGTCTGAAATGACAATATTTGTGCTTTCTGCGCTTTGCGCAGACACGTTCACGTAAATTCTATTTGGATGAATTTCTCGAGTGGTGGGGATATGACCTCTAGCGGTCTAGATTAAGGTTATGTCGGTGAATTAGACTGTTTAGCTGTCAAAACTCAATGATTATACACAATGAAAGGATGGCTTATTTCCTATCTTTATACATTGGCCAAATTTCATCTGCATATGCGCGGATTTGCATAGTCATTTGACGTCACAAGGAAACCTGGATGGTTCATCCGTCATAAGTGCCCATGTATTCTTTTACTTTTTCACAGCGGTTGGTAACATTATTTCGATGTTTTTTTAGTGTTTATGTTTGCTGAATCATTTGACTTTCGTTTCGAAGGATTTCTAGTGCCATACGCATCTATAGTTTGTCGTGAATAAGTGAAAATTGAATCGTCAATTAAGTACGTGTTGGAGCCCACTTCGTGATAGGAGACTTGTTTTTTTTAAACTGTTTTTTCGATTTATTAAAAATATTTGAGAAAAATATAGCTCTCGGAAAATGCTGAAGGGTTGACATAATTCCTTAGGCATTGTTAGATCAAGCTGTTTTTACTTCAGATCATGCCCAGAAGAATATGTGCCGTAATTTCATGTAAGAAAGTTATATTTTCATTTCTTTTTATATTGTCATTCATATATCAATTTCACACGTGAGTATATCATCAACTTTTATTTTATTATCACATAAATCTCAGATTATTATTTTACTGAATTTACAACTTTATACTTTCAAATAAATCCATACCAACAATTGTGACTTCTCTTACAAACTCTCATCCTCTTAGAGGAACTCAATAACTCATAGAGACAACAACAACACAACAACAACACAACAATAATAACTCATCGAGACGAGACAACTCATTAATTCCTATTTATTAGAATGGGCTGAAAGTTTCCATAAATATCCTCAATAGATCGAAACAACGATGTGCCCTATCACGAAATGACGTTTAAAACGCGCTAAGCATCAATTCAATTTATGGGCTATCCACAGAAAACGTAGGCATCTCGAGTTCTAAAAATTCAATGGAGCAAAAGTAAATTAACACACCAATCAGAAACACCCATGGAATCAACAGGTTTAAGTTATAAATACCAAGATAAAAGGTATTAAAAATCGTGAAAAATGCATGGGCTCTAATGGCCAACCATCCGTAGTGGTTCCGCGGTAACGTCACGCTTCGCTGGCAGTAGAAGGGGGGAAGCATAGAGAAACTAAAAATAATTTTAATTTGTCTATGGGGGGAAGGCAGATAAAATCAACGAACTCGGCCATCCTTTGATTGTGTATTATCGTTGGTCAAAACTAAAATAACACCTTACATCTTGCTAGCTTGCTTGTTTTTTATGGCCTTTCCAATACAGGATAATATACTAGTAAACGGGGGCTATAGCCACAACTTCGGCCCCCCTTTCGTGGGCAAACGGGATTGTCTCACTCGAAATAATACCACGAATGCCAGAAACTTCCACAAAAAAAAAATTACTTTGCAATGTACGTGGAACGGCTGTACAAAAACTAACATTAACCTGACTTCGTGCCCGCGTGGTGATGTCCATCTCCCATGACACCAGGAAGTCGAATCCATCTTGCTTCCTTCCAGCCATTAGAGGAGTAGAGTGAATTCAGTATTGAGACAGTACAATGGTAGGTAGAGAGGGAGAAAACACGAGTGGACACGATTTGCCGCGACAGCATGGGCTATGGCGAATTCCCGCCAGTGTCATGACATGCAACGGTTGAAAGGTTAGGTTAATAAGTTGGTATCTAGTGTAGTTTATTCAATTTTGTTTACTGTTACCTTGCAAAAATGCCCTGTTGTCTGGGGTAAGTACTTTTCAGTATCGGAAGAAGAAATTATGGCGAATACTATCAAATTCATGTCCTGTGTATCGCTTTTACTAAATCATCTGGTACGCCTATGGAATTTCTCGTAATAGCTTCGCTTCGAGTACCTTTGACAGGAATTGTGCATTAAGAGGGGGAAGGCCAAATGTACTCAACCAAAATCGAACAAAAATATACTTGTGAACCCTGTATTTCGATTATTGTTGATAAATTTTTGTCGAACCGAAAAAGTTTGACCCATTAAACTCATCGATCAACTAATGCGTCATATGCGATTTTCAGACAAGTTGAAACGCATTTGAAGCGTGTGAACTCTAGGCAGTCGAGTTGAATAATTATGAATTCTTTCAATGCCTCGTATATGTCTTCACAGACTGGTTTTATAAAGACTGATATGGTGTTTTTAGGGACACGATGTGCTAAAGGAATATCCGGTTCCCAAATATCTTAAGGTTATTTGTAGCTTTAAAGTTGCGGTGATCGACCTTCTCATAATGGTATCTTCTTTTGTGTTTTGCTTCTTATCTTAGAAATAAGTCCTTCAAATTGTTCTTCAGACATTCTCAAATGATTTTGGTATGCATCCTTGGCCTCCAAAGCCAGCTCCTTGAGCAGGTTTCTGAAATGCCCAATTTATTTCTTCGCAATATCTAAAATTTTGGGTGGAGCCACCCTCCTAATTTCAGATGATATGCTCAGGAAACCTTCAGCAATTGCCCAATGCAATAAACATTTAACTCGACATTTGAATAAGGTAGAACTGTGTGATAAATGTATACATTGCAGGCCAGGCTGCCTGAGAAAGATATTCAATTTAAAAGTGGAGAAAACATCTAACCTTGTTATATCCAAACTGGTGATAAAATCACACTATTTGACTTCATATTCTTCTTTGAGGCACTCATCATAATTATCACAGTCACTAGTAAGAAACAAACGACACATACACTATTGAAAAGGGAAACATTCATTCGCAATTTCATATCCACTGAGACCGATATTCTCTTTATTTGCAATTACAATAAAAAAAAATCTGTAATTATTTCAATGCTTGTGTGTATTGAAAATGGAAGCGTCGATAAAAAAGTTTAATAAATAAATGATGCGTTTTTCAGAAATGGTTGCAAATGTACGTGAATATTTTGAACTTTTTTTCCGTTCACTTATCCAATTTGCAGAACTTTTGTAATTTTTTTTAAACAAATTACAATGAAAAACTCAAACAAATGACAAAAAACAAGGTTCCGTAACTTTTACAAGGTTGCAAACTTAATGCATCTTGTAAAACATAATTACTATAGGCATGCCTAGTTTGCAGAACTTTTGCAATTTTCAGTGCAATAATAAAACATAAAACCATGTTTTGCAATTAAAACAATGTTCCGTTCATCGCAGACTTCTGCAAAATTTTATAGTTTGTTTTCATTGATGCACTAACATACCACTGAAGTTTGAAAACTTTTGGAATTAATGTTAAATGATTATCTATATCTACTGGCCTAACATACGAACACTTCATTCCGGGCCTACATCCACTTTAAATGTTGTGAGGAGCAAATATTGGCCTATTAACGGAAGGAGTGTGGTTAGGGGCATAATACGCAAGTGTGTAACTTGTTGTAAGGCGAGGCCTCCGATTTCAAACCCTCTCATGGGGAACATTCCTGAGGCCAGGTTGGTCCCGAAGCGTCCTTTCTCCGTAGTGGGTGTTGACAATGCGGGGCCCATTCTTATTAAAGATAGTTTTATACGATCAAGAAAATTTGTACAATCGTATATTTGTATTTTTGTATGTTTTGTAACTAAAGCGGTGCACATTGAACTGGCTACTAGCTTATCTACGGAAGCGTTCCTTAACTGTCTCGAAAGATTTGTTTCACGTCGTGCCTTATGCACAGATATTTATTCTGACAACGGTAGTAACTTCGTGGGAGCGAATAATGAGTTGAAGACCATTATCAATGACATTAAAAAATCTACTCAATCCGGAGAAACGAGGGATTATCTTTCAAAAAAATCCATCACGTGGTACTTCATACCCCTGCTAGCTCCCCACCAAGGCGGATTGTGGGAGGCTGCTGTTAAGGCGACAAAATATCATTTAACTCGAATTCTAGGGAATGCACATTTAAATTACGAATGTTTGTACACCGTACTCTGCCAGATTGAGGCAATATTGAACTCCCGTCCTATCACTGTCATATTCTACGACCCAAACGATTTATCGGCACTCACCCCCGGCTCACTTCCTGGTTGGTGACTCCATGATAGCTGTACCTCAACGTGACGTCACCGAGCTGCCAACAAATAGATTGAAGCTGTTTTAGCGACTGCAGCAATTAAACCCAACACTTCTGGAAGCGTTGGTCGTTGGAATATATTACTTCTTTGCAACAGCGCAGCAAGTGGAATCAGTCAGAACAAGCTCACTTGTACTTTTACGAGAGGAGAATCTACCACCAATGCAATGGCGTCTAGGCCGCATCGTCGCCGTCCATCCAGGAAGGGACAATGTGGTGCGAGTGGTTAGTGTTCTGACCAAGAATGGTGTAGTAAAGCGTAGTGTAACCAAAGTGAGTGCTCTACCTATTGACTAGAGGAAAGCCTCATATATGGACAATTATATGTAACTATAGACTATTGGAGCTGACCTTTTATATTTTTTGAGTCAGTAATGTATCTTCTTTGTTGAAAGCCCAAGCTTTCAAGGCGGGCTGTATGTTTGTTGTTCATCTCATATGTATGCCTTATTTTAGTTAAATCCGCACGTCTATGCGTGATCAGTTGTTCTTCGTCGATATAGCGGCAATGTCACTGCTGTCAAGTTAGAGAATTGACTCTGAATATATACTCTTGTCAACGTAAGCAAGTTAACTAAGATGCCTAAAAACCCTGGTGTATTCACTGATTCGATTTTGTTTAGAATTTTTGGGGGACAACAAATGAATGTCGTTAAATTCTGCTTAGTAATTCATTAGTAGATGGCGCGGTTAGGGAATGTTTGTGTCACGCTAAATCTCAAACTTCAAACCTATGAAATTTTCTTTTTCTGTCAACATTAATGCATATTTTTATACAAAAAATTGTGAATTGATGGTTTAAAAAGATTATAGTTCTACGAACAAGATCCCACTCAGGACAGTTGGCGCGAAAATGAGATGAAATCCTTGAAATTTACTACAATGTTTACATTTGTCTGTAAAAAAACGGGCATTTTTCTTGAAGTCTACCTGGCGATTTTTCCAAAGTGATTTCTTCTCAAATGGTCTTTTTGGCGCCATGGAAACTTCCACGAAGGAAGGAGAAAAGGTAGGATAGTGGACTGATGTCTCTAGACGATTAATTGCCTTGAAAATTGATGGGATTGGAAAATGTCCCCGATGACATTGTTCCATTAAACTTTCCGATACAAACTATTACTAAGCCATTCACTGTCCATCTCTGCCGGACTATTACCTCTCAAACAATCTTCTGACCTGAACAAAATCAAAGAGTTCATTGTAGATATCATAAAATCTATTGATGAAGTTGAGAAATCGATGATCCCTGGTCAGCGACAGTCTAAACTGCTTCCAGCTATCTTAGAATGACTTCTCCGGAAAAGGTGAGCCCTACTAACAAAGGCGAGGAGAGAAAACAATAATCAAAATTGGCTTCTTTTTTATTTTTCAGTAAGTAACATCCCGCATGAGATAATCGAAGAAGGAGGGATATCTAAACCAAGCAGTTGTTCGGAAGAACAAGGCCCTCTCCTAAGATCTATAAGGCTAATGACTATTATTAGGATAATTATCACTTATTTAATAAACACATGAATTCCACAAGTAAGCGTGGACTTTTCATTCTATGAATATATCTTGATTTTGGTTAGTTAGCATAAAAACCATGAGATTGGATTTGTTACTCAATGATGAATTCTATGTCAAAAATTTAAATTAAGTTTTCTGATCATTTGCTGTTTTCAGAATAAAGGAGAAAGAATTGGATACCCTCGAAATAGAATAACAAATTGCCACACAAGACAACAACAAAAAGGAATTTTTTTACCTGATAATACTTTAAATTGAACAAGAGGATTATACAACCTTCATATAATCTTACGGGAAATTCTGGTATTCCTTTTATTCATCAATCTATCAAATTTATTTTGAAAAGAAGTATTTAAAAAAGTTTTTGTGGAGAAGAGACACATTCATGCATTCATTAATGTCATTTGCGGAAAATTATACAAAACATGTAAGTTCTTTCCTGAGACACGTCTGAATATCTTGAACAGAGAAAATAAAATAAAATTCAACTTCTTAAGCAAAGCGGGATTGTCCAAATTAATTGTTGATACGGCTCCGTCAAGTTGAGTCTTGCCGCTTGGTGTACCTACGTATTCCCCATGAACACGAATATGAAGTCAAAACGTGTTCTCAATACTTTCGGAGGTTCAAAGATCAAGGAAAGGCCCCTTTCCGCCTTTTTTAGCAATGATAAACGTTCAAGGCACATCTTAATTCATTAAATTTGTTGGCCTTTCCTCTATCCTCATACATTTTGAACAAGCGACGACTTTGAATTTGTGTTCATGGGACAAAATATATAAGTACCAACTCGGTGGAGCCGTATCGATAGAAAATTAACCATACAAAATTGGTACTGCTACAATTGTTCATAATTAGAATTATTTCGGAAAATTTTATATAACATTGACATAAGTACATGGAATAGTTTGTTCTAAAACATGTTACATAGATCGATCAACCTCAAAATATTTCACAACAAATTGACTTAACCTTAAAGGCGACAAAGACATCTTAAAGTTAACACAACGTGGGTGCTGTCTTATTCAAAACCTCATTCTTGGAAACGAGTTACCACAACTCGTCGATCAAACCAACGCGGACGAACGTCCCAAAAATACAGACCGGGCCTCAGACATTGCATGAATACCTTATGATGATTTTTCATTCCATGAAAAAGACTTCAGAGTAGAGTTACAAAGAAAATAAATTAATATGTTGATATCCAAATGTAGCCACTAGCCACAACTTCGACAACGATTACGATACTCAGTGAAATGCATCATCGATACCCTAGAATATCGAACTGAAAATATCGAGTACCGAAGTGTGAAATACCCATGACAAATTAAAAATAAAGGACTGTTTGAAACATTGGCGATCTTGACCACCAAGTTTTGGTACGGCCAGTCGCGCATGCGCTGCCCGCAATCGACAGACGAATGATGGCATAATTTTCCAATTTCGACGTTTGTCATAAAATGACAAACCACTTAATAATTTCAGAATAATTCTACTGTTATTGTCATCGAAAATTAATGATAGATATTATACTATGGACTTGAATTCGGAACCCAACGTCGAAAATAGAGGTTTCGTTATTCGAGTTGACGCTGAAATTCCTGGAATATTCTTTACAAGGTAAAATATAAGCTTTTCAAACTGACACTTATTTCCATCCATCAGTTGCAGAATTTTTTTCACAAATCGGTACTTATTTCCATCCAAAAGTTTCCATTTTCTATCACCATTTGAGGAGTATGAAGTAATGGTCTACTAAATGATTATCATCAAACTGGAGTATTTGTTATACCTACTCGTTCTCCTTCGTGCTAATAATAAATTAACAAAATTATTGAAAGTATGTTGTAAATGTAATTTGTTTTTATTTTGGTTGATTTCATGATAAGACTGAAGAATATTTTTAATTTTGTTGTTTTTCATAGTGTTATTATTGTTTTGTCTGTAGTTGTACCTTGTTCTAGATAAAATAAAATGTGTTTTGTATGGTGTTTAACTTATTATTCTTATTTTATAAGAACTTTGATTTTGATCTTGATATCATGAAACAAAGATTTATTTTGAAACTTCATTTTAACCACGAACTAACATTCTACGAATCGATTACTGTATATATTTTATTGTGATCGATTTGCCATTCCTGTATTTCATATGATACAACCATTCATATGGAATACAGAACTGGCAAATCGATCACTTATAAAATACCATATCAACCATATAAAAGTAATACATTTAAAAAACCCGCCTGTACTAACTTAGTTCGGCCAGTTGCGAGATATGTCGCCACTGTCTAAACGTGGTGCCAACTTTTTTTGCAGGTTTGACAACTCTCTTTATTTTTAGTTTCTCTATGGAAATACCTATAATAGCAAATATCGTATCGTATCGCCCTTCCCTACAGCCCACCCACCAGTGTTGCCAATTTGCGTGTAATTACACGAAATTCGTTTAATTCGCATAAAGCGTGTAGGGTGATATCAAAGAGAGTAAACGTTATAGGAGAGTCTATTCCTCATAAGACAATGGTGACACTAATAGAAAGAGATGAAAGATCATTTGTGAGTCATAGTGACGTATATGGTAATGTCATGGCCACTATTCACTCTGGACAGTGGCGGACTAGCGCATTCCGCACTCTGGTATCTGAGACTTACAGGCTCTTGAATGTATATTGGACCACTCTGTATGTTACGTGGGCCACCTGTACTCATGTCCAAGTACGTCACTATGATGCGTTAATGCTACAAGATTCTGATTGGCTAGAGCTTATTAGTGCCTCCTATTCAGTTTACTCTCTTTGGGGTGATATAACCATTGTTTCACAAAACCGAAGTTGACCAAAGCATGAAAAATCATGTTTACGTCCATGGATTCATGATTCCGTGCACTGTTTTGACACCGACTGTGACCGAGCTGAAAATTTCATTGTCATAAGAAGTTATAGTTCTGTGTGATAGAAGTGAAATTGCAAATTGTGGTTGGGTTATTGTTTTGATGTTTTGACTTTGTCTTAACTTAACTCTTGTTTTATTTTGCTTTTTGGAGGGAGATTTAGATTTGAGGTTCAAATTGTGGAATTGTTTTATAAACTCTGTTCATAAGTAGCATTTTTTGTATTCCTCTTTTCCCAAATTTGATTGAGGTCATTTCTTATTGATTTTACCTTTTTCAAATGCATCAGTTGAGATGATATTCTCTGAGCCAAAAAATAAAAAACATTTCAGAGAATATTTCTGTACTGGTTTTTTCCAAACAAGTTGTTAATAATAACGGAGGCATTTTTAAATTCAATCCCTCATAAAAAATTATAGACTGCAACATATGGAAAAAGAGAACTGATTTTTATTCAAATATTGATGATTTTTGTACCTGGTGACTAGGATGTACTCCTATTTTGTTTTATAAAATAATATTCTTCATTATTCAAATGTTTAGTTTTATATAATGAAGAATTGTTCAATCGATACAGCCATCTCTTGTCGGTTGGGATAACTTATCTCTGCGTCGACCCCCGCCGACATAACCTTAAACTAGACGGCCAAAAAAGCATATGACTGAAATAGGCCTTTTCATTTAGATGATTTTTTGAGGCGCATGCGCTCGTTTTGAGACCCAAAGTCTGATTGGCTATTGGGAAATTGAATAGCCATTGGTTAGTTTTGAAATAACAATTTGAGATTGGCTTAGTTCGAAATTAGCGGTATTTTCACATTATGTCAACAGTCAACTTCATGACAAATGCACCTGCATACATTGGCGTTCGTAACTTTCTTTGTAGGTTAAGTACTCATTACCTATTTTATACCACCAAAAACATTCCATTCGTAGATAAAATAATGTACACCAATATTTTCTAATGGTGAGTTTTCTTCTCCATGTGAATTCAAGTCAACTATCCATAAAAAAACTCGGAAATATTTTATTTCCTTAAAAAAATCGCCGTCAA
>JAFIRS010008198.1:0-18916 GCA_018342105.1 Gonioctena quinquepunctata
GGACCTATACTCTACCAATTGAGCTATGAAGGCTATACGGAATCGACACACACTCGTGAACACTTTCTTCCTTCAATTCAATGCGATGTTGGGAAAATAAAAAAGAAAAATCAAACGTACTTATCAGTGGCCGTCGAGACCCGGTACCTATACAACCAAACAACATAGTCGAAGTGACGACTTCAGTAGAAGATCGAGGAAGATGATCTCCAACCACTGATAAGATTTTAGCCAAATATAAGTTGTGAAGTGGGGAATTGTTGTCCGTGAGAAATTATGAAAAAGGAAATTGTGGCATAATGGACATATTTAAATTAAAGAAAAAAGCATCCTCCAGCGAGACTCGAACTCGCAACCCTAAGCTTGCCGGACCTATGCTCTACCAATTGAGCTATGAAGGCTATACGAAATCGACACACACTCGTGAACACTTTACTTCCTTCAATTTAATGCGACGTTGTTGCCCTGGAATGCAGGGTCTGCTGACCGAAACCACAAATGAGCGGCTGGCTTCTGTTTGTTGACTCCGTTGATTTGTCGTTTCCACCAAGTGTTGTTCATCCTTGCACTTCTCCACCGTACTGATGAGGGCCGAGAGCCCGAAACACGTGTCTACGGTTAACACTCCTCTGAGGGCTTTGTCCATTAAATTCCTTCCATTTTGTTTTTAACAGTCCCCTCGATATTCCTCTCTTTCATATTTATATTCCTGGACTCGGATGTCACGCAGGTAGCTATAGCTGCCTCCGTGGTGACGTTGGTTGTTGCCCTGGAATGCTGACCGAAACCACAAATGAGCGGCTGGCTTCTGTTTGTTGACTCCGTTGATTTGTCGTTTCCACCAAGTGTTGTTCATCCTTGCACTTCTCCACCGTACTGATGAGGGCCGAGAGCCCGAAACACGTGTCTACGGTTAACACTCCTCTGAGGGCTTTGTCCATTAAATTCCTTCCATTTTGTTTTTAACAGTCCCCTCGATATTCCTCTCTTTCATATATATATATATATATAGATATATATATATATATATATATATATATATATATATATATATATAAAATATATATATATATATATATATATATATATATATATATATATAAGATTTTTCATAACAGAAAATATATTCAGTCGACCATCAGATTCCATTCTGTGCAAAGCGGTGCTCTGTTACAAGTTTAATAGTTATGAAGCAACTTAAAGTAAAGTCTAGTTTCAATTAGAGAAGATGCATTCCCATCTTCCTACGCGAAGTAAGCGTAGATTTCGTAAAGTTTATCTGAAGTAGCCAATGAATAAAACATATGCAGAACCCTAGTGAAAGTTTTATTCTCAGTAATCATCTCAGTAATAACTGTATAAATGGAATTATTATTTATCAAGAAGCTGAATAATCATATTACGTCAAGTGAACGCGTAATAAAACTCGGTAATAACACAAAATAATAAAGTCATATTTAGATACGTTGTGGTTCTCCAATTGAGGGTAAAAAAATAAAACTATTTATTTGGCAAGATATATATGTATAGTGTAATAAGAAAATATTTCATCATTGATTTCATAGTAGAAGAAATTATTGATTTGACAAAAGTGAAAATATTAACAATTGTTGAAATAACTGAAAAAATATATAAATATATATATATATATATATATATATATATATATATATATATATATATATATATATATATTTATATGATGTGGATTACAGAAAAATACGTTTATATGTTGATTTTCGCAAAAGATGTAAACTCAAATTTCCCGATTCAAACAAGAATGAAGATATAGTAAAAAAATTATTTTTCTCGTAAAAATATTTTCAGAATTTGTATAGTTGAAAGTGTGCATATATTGCAGTTTGCACTAAGGTTGTCATATTGGAAATTCATCTGGAAAAATATAATTGCAAATATACAATATTTTTTAATTTAGTTTGTGGAATGCTAAAAGGGATGAAATTGTAGAAATATTTAGCAAAGATAACCTTTGGTAACGAATAAGGTCAGAAAAGTATTGAAAAATTGGAAAAAAATAATAAGAAAAGCATTTAGAAAGTAATATCAGTACAGGGAGTTTGACGAGTGGAAAATCAAAACATTTATAGCGTTTATACAAGGTGTAACGATATAGCTGTTACATTTCTTATTTATATGCTCTATGCGTGATTCATCCACTTCTCTATTCACTTTACCTATCGAAAATCTTAGCGACATCTAACCGTCGGTAATGGAACAATCATTACGGTTAAGAGAAGAAAAGCTGTCGCAAATGATCTGACAGTACGAGGATACTTGAGACGATGCATGTGACATTCTCGCCGCTTTTCTGATCTTTCGGCAAGTAAGATACATTGTTTTCCTGAAGCTCGTCGGCCATTGAAGAGTAGAATATGCCATGTTGAAATAATTTATTGAATCAGAGCATTTTCCTTTCTCCGCGAATACGAATTCAAATCAGTGAAAAGTGATATCAAGGAAGGTGAGTGAGAACTTATGTTTGGACCGTAGATATATCAAATATGTCACATTCAAATAATTTTAAGAGAACGTTATTAATTCTTCACAAGGGAAGAATCTGAAGTTATCTACGCATTTTGGTTACGAAAACAGTAATTAGGTTTATTTAGGTCAATCTGACTAAAAATAGCAATGTCGTTCACTATATATTTTTGAAGAGTTCTGTCAGGATTACGAATCCCACATGTATATATTTTTTATGAGTTTTTATCTTTGGTATGGTTCCATATTTGGTAACGATAATCACCAAGCTGTGGTTTTGATGTGGTTGAAGTGATCTAATATGTATATTTCCTGTATAAATTTGGTACTTGGAATTTGGAATTTTCTTAGAATTTTCAGAAACCTTTTTGAAGAAGTATTTGACGGCTGGTCAAACATTTATTCTCATATACGTTTCTTGAATATCGCTGAAATTGAAGTCATTTTCGTTAATCAAATTCAACAAACTTGATTGTCTCAAATTCTGAATTTTAATTGTTGATAACGAAATATCTTGGGTGCTCAAGATCAGAGAAAAAATCATCTCTTCCATATATAAAGCAAAGATCAATTTTTGTTAATTCATAAGAATTATTAAAAATAGTTCTTCAATTTCAGTATTGGATATTATTCATTTGTATACTCAATTAATTTTAAGTAATAATCTCTTGATGAGATTACACTCAACTGTAACAACAATGAGTTGAGGAGAGCATTGAAAAGATTCCAAGTTTCAAGAAATATAATTTTTGTATATCAAACTCTGACACAAACAATATTGTTTTCATGTTAAATCGCTGAGAACACACTTGATGGATCAGAAGCTGATGTTCGTGTTAACCTGATCGGTAGGCCAGCAGCTATAAGTACCCCCTGATTGCGAGCCAATTCATTTCGTGGAGTTCAGCTGAGTGCTAGACAAGGAAAAAATACAATCAAGGTACATCGTCATCGAAAAAACCGACAGTTCAGCAAAACAAAACAATATTAGTTCTCACATTGGAATAAGAAAATAAATTTTTGAATTCTAATGTTCTGAATTTGGAAGAGATGTAAATTTTTGTAAATAGATTATTATAAGTTGGTATTTGTTTTATTGTTGTAGTTATTTACAGAAGGAAAGTTAATTGATGTGTAATCATTATTGAATAAGGTTTTGAATTTTTGTCCTAGTTTAAATAAAAATTCTGGAATCCATTCAAATTTACAATTTATAAACCTTTGCTTGAAACATAAAAAAATTGAAACTAGCAAAGCGGTCCAAAGAACTTCACACCGCTCTTCACTGAATAGTCTGGGCATTCTATTTCAACAAATAACTAGAACTTACATTACAAAGGCTGATCTCAGGAAGTATTCGAAAGGAAAGTGAAAAAATTTATTCAATGGAGATTTTCATTAGAATTATTAAACTGGAAACTCCGACAAAGTGCCGTGGACTGGTAGGATTAACTATGAACCTACAATCACTATCAGCGTGGATAATGTACCTTCTTATAATGGTACTAAGGATATCAAGGATTTTATTCGTGAAATTGAGTATTTAGCAGCTGTAGCAAGATGGACAGACAGTCAAATAAGTTCCATAGTTAGATTGAAATTGACGGGTATTGCCAGATTATTTATAGATGCAGATGATAAATTGAAAAATATAATAAATTGGCCTGGATTTAAAAAAGAATTATCGAAGCATTTAGCAGATTGAAATTACCTGGTAGAGAAAAATAATTTTTGAATTGTCAGAAAAATAGTGAATCAGTTAGGAATTTTTCCATAAGATTTGAGAGCATCCGCAGTGAAATTACGAAAATTTGCAGGAATTAATAGGGTTGATGACGTATTAAGGCAAAAATATGAGCAGGATACCCTTGTGCAATTTTCCATGGGACTGTTAGATCCTGTAAGGAAAAAAGTTTTATCTGCCAGTCCTGTCTGTTTGAAAGAGGCCATCAAATTAGCAGAGGAGAAAGAATTAATTCAGACACTAACAGCTCAAGCTAATATGAATTTTAGAAATTTCAATACGAATGTAATAAATAGTGTGTACCCATTGCAATAAAAAAGGACATGAAAAAAAAATTGTAATGAGAAAAATTGTGTTATCATTGCGATGAAATTGGTCACCTCTCATATAGATGTTCAAATAGAAATAGCTCTCGAAATGAGATATTAAGTGAATCAGGACCATGGTTATTCAACTATGCTAAGGGAAACAGACTTGAAAAATATGGAAAAATAAAGAAACCAAGAAAAAGGTTTTCTAACTATTCAACGGGAAATAGATTTAGAACTCAGGAAAGAATGAACGAACAAGGACGTAGATTATCAATCAATAAAATAGAAACCGATAACAGAATTTTGGGAGAGTAATTGACAGAAGACAAACAGGAAATAGTTACGAGAATGGAAATAGTCCGAGAAAGTATGGAAAAATGTCCGGATATAACAGGAATTTAAATAGAAAGAAGCAAGAAAAGAATGTACTAACCTACGGTGAAGGTGAGGAACAGAAGAACATTATTAATTTGGAGTAGCCGGATTTTGAGGAATATAATGATAGATACTGGTGCCCAAGTGTCATTGGTTCATATTAATATTGCTCGAGGCATGAAAATGAATTATGATTTGCAATATACCCTCAAGGATTTTCAAGGGAACCAAATTCAGTATATTGGATCGATTATATTACCAATAAAATTATTAGGTACGCGGTACGTAACGGTTCAGGTAGGCAGTCCCATCAATATCTATCTCGCGTTAATTTACAGGGCGATTCAATTTCTTGGACTACACATTTCGATACGTGCTTGTGTATACTTGACAAGATTTTTTGATTTCCAATTAATCATCTATATTGGCTTACTATACCATTTGATCTCAACTGAGTTTAACAATATTGACAATTATTATTACTTCATAAGTGCATTATTTTTTGCTTTTGAAAATTACTTATTTTGACTTTTTGCTTTGGAATAAATTCATGGAAACTCTTTTACTGTACCACGTGTTCTAGTCTGATAACTATGATTTATCTCTGGAATACTTTCCCCTCCATCTTCTGATGATTCATTTCGATTACTTTCTGCTAGTGTTTTTGGGTTTTCTATGGGTATTTTCCTTGATCTATTTTCTTGATTTTCTCATCGGTTTTTCCTTCATTTCCTCTTGGGTTTCTTCTTGCAATTGTTGCAAAATTGTTCTTTAATCCTGAAGTTCTATTCTCCTAATCCTTTTTCCTCCCCATATTCTAATTATCCTCTTTATGTTCCCTACACTCGGTAGAAAATTTCTTCTTATATTTCTGATTCTTAGTATTTTCATGACTTGGCGGAATTCTTTTCCCCTGTATATTATTTTCACTTTCTATCATTTTGATATCTTTCAACAAATTATTCTCTTGCAAAGGTTTGATCGCTTTTCCGTGGCATGCTACCGTATTTTGAGGAGGTGGATTACCATCCCTAGATGAAAATAATCCTCGCTTTAAATTTTTATTTGCAGACTTCGTACTTCCTTTTGAATCAATATTTCCTAGTTCATGGGATTTTTCCATTGTACTTGACGATCCTCGGACGATCCAACTCCTTTACTTCGAATGTCGTTCAAAATCCTATCACTATCTTGCAAATTAATTTTTCCTATATACAGGACGTTCTGGGTTTAACGTTACTCATCCTTTCATTTCCCAAAATAATTTTCTGCCTATTTTCTAGCTGTGGAAATTTTTCTTCTCTAATGATTAACTTTCAGTCGGTTCATGTGTTCAATCCTGTTTCCAATCTGTGGGATTTCTGAATTTTCAAGTGATAACTTCTTAAAATTAGATTTTTCCTTTTGACTGGCTACGGTTCTAATGATTTTTAAATCTTCAACTACTCCCTATTTCTCTTCGGTATTTTCTTTCAAATTTTGTACCATAATACGTTTTTTTTATATGTTAACCATTCATTTTCTGCTACATTCCTTAATTTGATCTTTTCTGAATTCACTTCACTCCTTGCTTCAACTATGCATATATTCCATAATCTGGGCGGCAAATTTTTGCCTTGGACAAATGAAATTCACCCTTTTGATTTTCGTCTATAGAAAAAGTACTTTCTTTGGCAACTATCATTCCGAGGTTCTTGGCAATTTCCAACTTCCTGGTGGGTAGAATATATCCCTTGGGTGATTCATATCTACCTCCTTGACTGTCTTTCCACGATTTCCTATTTTCTACGTAGATCATCTCCCTTAAATTCTTTGATTCATTAGCTTCTGCAATTCCAATTCTTCCTGTATATGGTTGGCTACCTTCTTGGATATTTTCACCCTTAAAAACTTGCATACCGATCTTTTTCCATTTTCCGAACATAATTTCCTTCATTAGAGCTGTGGTACTGCATTGGCAATTTTCCGTTCCATCTCTCTGTTTCTTTAGGCAGGAAATGTTCGTTCTTAGACGAATAAATTTCTACTTAGACTGTCACTCGCGAGCGGCGTACTATTCATGATGGCCGTTCTCAGATCATTGGATTCTTCCATTGTTCTGGTTGAAAAAGTGTCATTCTTGGATGAGCTGGCTCTTTCACTACGACTGTCTTTTGAACTTTTCCGGCTGTCTCGCTTGACTATTGTACAGGGCGTTTCGATTTTTTCCATACCCTTGCTGATTTCATGAATTTTTCAATTTCCACATTTGGCAATTTTCATCTTCACGACTCTTCTCCTTCTGCAAATAACGTCACTTTTAAATCATTACCCATATTTCGCTTCCTAGACGATTTTCCATACTTTTCCGTTGAATCGGCTTCTTCGAAACCTAGTGTCTCAAACACTTCACTATTTTCAGACATTTCCATTTGATTCGAGCTTGCAGGGCTCATTTCATGGCGTGAAAACCTTTTTCCAAATACTTCGCGGATTGATTTGGGCGGGCCCTCCCTCTTCAATCCTAGTTTTGCTTCAGAATTTAATTCCATCCAATTTTTCATCATAGTAGTCATGTCCTCCAACCTTCTTCCCATTTCGTCCAAACTTTTAAGCAATTACTATGTTCGTTCTCTTTTTCTATTTGATATACATGGTGGAATTCCTTGTACAATTCTATAATTTCCCTAATAGATACATTTGATTTTGCTTCAGTCAATTTTCACTTGATACTTTTGTAAAAAATCTAGACCCAATATTATTTCAGTGATAAGGTGATCAGTATCAATAATTATGAATTCATGTTCAATAACTTTTCCTTCATTCTTTTTCTCGCGCCATGACAGTCGCTATGTCAGGTTCAACTTACGAAAGTTGTTTTGTTTATTTGGACGATTAGATGGTTTTTGGAAATGATTTATGGAACCATAACAAAAATCAATAGAAAATATTTCACAGATTACGGGAAGTGAACCCAAAATTAAATCAGAAAAAATGTCAATTTTTGAAAAAAGAAATACTTTGGACATAATATTTCTCATGAAGGAGTTTCTCCGGATCCATCTAAAAAATAAGCTATAGAAAATGATCCTGTTCCAAAAGATTGTAGCGATTCGAAAAGAGATTCGTAGCTTTTGCAAATTATTTATTATAGGAAATTCATTAGAAATTTTGCGGATATTGCGGCTCCATTTAATTGGAAGGACGAATGTCAAAAAGCTTATAAATGTAATTATCACTGAAAAGCCCTCCCATACTGCAATATCCAGATTTTTTCCCCAGATACTATTTTCACCCTTAAGTGTGATGCCTCTGGATGTGCAATAGGGGCTGTTTTTTCTAATGGAGATGACAAACCCATTGCATATGCGAGCAGATCGCTCAATAAGGCAGAAAGAAATTATCCTTCCATATATAGAGAAATTTCTGTGGTTTGGTCCGTAAAACATTTCAGACCTTATTTGTTTTCGAGAAAATTTGTTATTTTCACAGACTGCAGGCCATTGATATATCTATTCGATATGATGGATCCATCAAGTAGACTCACAAAATTCAGACTTGTTCTCGAAGAATACGATTTTGATATAAAATATATCAGACAACGTGGTAGCGGACACGTTATCTACAGTTGAAATCTCTCCTAATGAACTGAAAAATATGCAAAGTAATGTAGTGAATACAATGTAAGTCATGACGAGAGCTCAAGCAAATAAATCAGTTCATACGAATAATCTCTCGAGAAGTATTAATAATTCTGACGAAAGGATTGATCACCCTGGAGTTATAGAATTACTGAAACGTCCCAGAGACTCGTATCAACTATCGAATTCGAAAAAATTGCTAGGACTGAAAAGTACTTCGTTGTTGGAAAATTGATATGTAATTTTGATTCGCGAATCATTTACTTTTGCAGGATACTCGATCGACGATTGACTTAGGTACAACGTTGAGAGATCTCAACATTATTTGTAAAGAATATCATATTCCGGAAATTATAATTTTGAAAAATGAAAAGTGCGCACAAATTTTAAAGGAAGTATTGAAATACCGCGGAAAAGTACAAAATTCAGGAGTCAAAATATCGATAATAAAGGATGTAAACCATGTAACCAATCTTGAGACGAGACAACTTATTCTTAATGACCATCATATACTACCGACTGGAGGACATGCAGGGATAAACCGAATGTACAATAACATAAAGAAAAACTATTTCTGGTCAGGGTTACGAAAAATGTAGAAGACTTTGTTAAAAGGTGTGACGATCGCCGACGTTACAAACACTCCAAACCTAACACAGAACCGATGACAATAACAGGAACAGCTTCTTCCGGATTTCAAAAAATATTTTTAGATCTTGTTGGGCCATTACCAGAAGATTCTGACAATAACCGTTATATCCTCACTTTACAGTGTAAACTAACGAAGTTTGTAGGAGCTTACCCGATCCCTGATAAAGAGGCAATAACTGTTGCCAAATCGTTCGTTGATAATTTAATTTTGAGATATGGTATTCCAAAAGAATCCGTTTGAGATAAGGTAAGGGGTTCTGAGTTTCTGAATTCCACTTTATCTGAGACTTGTAAACACTTGAATATCAAACAATTGAATTCAACAGCTCATCATCACGAAACTATAGGTTCGCTTGAAAATACTCATAAGAGTTTGGGAAAATTATTTGAGAATTCAGGTTTCAAACCATCCAAATTTATGGAGTTCATGGGTTCAGTATTCGTGTTTTGCGTTCAATACTGTAGTACCACTGAAACTAAATATACACCATATGAACTTATCTGCGGAAAACCTGTACAATTACCATCAAACTTAACCAATGCAATCGATCCTGTATATAATTTCGAAAACCATCCATTGGAATTGAAATATAGATTGAAAACAGCATGTAGTGATGCTAAATACAATCTGTTGGAATCAAAAGCTAAAAGAAAAAATAGATATGACATGAGATCAAAATCATTTACTTATCAAGTAGGAGACAGAGTGATGTTGAAATGTAATGATGTAAGCAAGTAAGAAGCTCTTTTCAAAGGTCCTTTTACTATTTAGAAAATAAGTCACCAAATTTAAATTAGATTTAGGAAATAATCATTTAGTTGAAGTACATACGGATCAGATAAAGAATTATTATGTTTAATTTTAGAAAAAAAAATTGGAGCAGCTCATATTTTTTTTAACTCTCCCGTAGGAGATGTGATGTTATATATTATTAGGGAATAATCATTTCAAATATAATGAAATTATGACATATAATAACCCCAACGATGTGTTTTATTCAGATAAACTAATTTAAGTAATACCAAGTTCATCACAAAAGTATATTTCAAGCAATACTCAATTTAAATGATGATTTAATAGTGCTACAACACCAATTCTCGCAGGTTGCTTTCTATAAAGAGAAGGATTTGAGAAAAATTTTCAATTTCTACTACAGAATTCAAAATGATACCACTATACAAATGATTCAATGCAAGCCATGAATGCTTGAAGAGCCCAAAGTAAAAAATGTCCAATCCAAAAATCTGATAAATCCTTCTGAATTTTTTTTCTTGAAATCAAACAAAAAAACATATTCACTTTCTTGCATACACCAACAGTATGTCCACGACGTCCAGTTTGGTGTGTTGACCACGTACACGGAGACCCGTAGTGTCTCATACCTCTGTGGGCACGGATTTTCTTCCTTCGCTCCAAGTCTTCACGCAGTTTCGAGTCCAAACTCGAAGATGTCTACTGGTTGTATTTACCGTCAATGATAACTTTCTGTCTGTTAAGAACCAGTCAGGAATTTGGTATCGACGGGGATTGGACATAATTGTGATAATTTTCTCTACTTCCTCATCAGAGCATTCTCCCGCATGTTCGTCCAAGTTTACATTGGCTTTCTTCAAGACCAACCAACACTTCGAAAACACCTCGCTTCATAATTATTGGTTTTCAAAGTACCAAGGCATCCGAAAACAGAACGCTCGATGTGAGAAAATTCATAAATGCAGACATAAATAACATCCGAGTGTATTTGAACTCTGAAGTCATATGAGCGTTGGAACCTGGACTTTGATAAAAAACTATTCTCTTCAGCTTACCATGCATATGAGGACTTTCAACGTAGTTATTATGACGAAGATATGAGTGATCATCTTATGGACTTTGAGGAATTTCAACAAAATCGCCTATTCATCATTGATTGTTCACACCAACCGAATGCTACAATCAAGCTTGAGTTCGAAACAAGAAAAACTAAATTTCCAGGCAACACCACTCATTATACACGACACCTTCTTGACTTACAATGCATTGGATGGCTCTGTTCGAAATTCACTTTGAAATGTTCAATATTTTATTTTTCTATATCTGCATATTTCTAAGTATATCTGGAGGACAAAGACAAAAAACATTATCAAATAAAGATAATAAAAAATCAAATAATAATACTGATTCCCGAACAGGGGAATCTGTGTATTTCCAAAAAAACGAAACTGATACTAAATATGACAAGAAAAAGAGTCAGCCGAAGGAAAAAAATAAGGAGTGCTTCCCTTCCTTCCTCGTCGATGTGTTGGAACAAAATATTGTTCCCAGCAAGTCTTTCCTCAGATGAAACTAACATATCATCAAAAAAAAACAGGAATCACAACAATTCAGAACATGAGCTCTTGAACATTTCAAATAGATCAATTCAAAAGTGTATAGCAGATAACAGAAATCAACATCCAACAATTATGCCACAAGTAATTGAACAGGACCCTTCGTAAGTTAAAAAGAAAAAAATCCTCATTTATGGAGACCAATATGGCGTGGGATTTACTAAAGTATTGAAGACCATAAATGATGTCAATGATCATGAGATACACTAAGTCATTTAACCTAACGTGGAATTTTTTGAGCTTACAAAAGACATTGTCAATGAAACATTACACTTTGGTAAGGATGACGTAAAAATTGTGCTCTTCAATACAAATAACATAAGAAACTCCAAGACGTTAAATTTAGCTATAAAAAATATTCTGGGTTTGAGCAGATCAACAAATTTATTGTTATTGCCTGAATTCAACTCAATTCAAGATAACGATATTCTAAGAAAACTCATTTCCCACAGAGTTAGATCTTCCAAAAATAATATTAGGAACACATCTCTGGTTGTCCACCAAGGATCAAAATATGAGAGAACCAAGTTTATTATTGTACGATAACTTGATTCACTTTTTTCCATCAAATCATGGAACAATATTGTTGTCAAAACTATATCTCCAAACAACTCAGCTTATTTCACTAATAACCTTATTGACACTCCAAATACATCTCAGAATGCAATGTAACATTCTCAAAAAATGACCAGGACAATTTGAACTCTTCAAATATTATTGGAAACTATTTTTTAGACGTTTCACATCCACAAAAAACGACCAAATAGTCTCCCTTTTGACACTTAATAATAATAATAATAAATCATTTTATTGCAGGTACAGAAGTTAGCTTATATCCTAACAAAAGGCAGGATTCAATGCCTACACATGATTGCTCCTCATGGCAGGAATTGCTCTTCCATCCAACCAGTGGAGTAACTTATCATTATAAATTCATAGTAAATAATATTATAAAGTACATACAACTGAATATGGTAGACTATTCAAACTGCTCCGAGAGAAATTAAAGTATAACCATAAGAATATAACAAAAGAAATACTATTCCTAAAAAAAAATATAAAACATCAAAATACAGTGATCAGTACATATAAGCGGAGAAAAAGTGATGTGTCAATTCAAGTTTGCCATTATAATTATTATATTATACTAAGAAGTTTGGAAAATTGTTATCAAATAAATATTGCTTCATATTTTTTTTGAATTTTTTTATTTGTAATAATTTGAAATCACTGGGTAACCGGTTGTAAAGGCGAGCGATCTGAAATGAGAATGAGCCACGAAAAAAGGAGGTTTTGTGTTTAGGCGCAGCCAAATTATTTCGAAATCTCAAGTTGAGATTATGAATGTCAGTTCTGAAAGTCAGTTTCTTGAATGGATAAGGAGGTTTCCTAGTTGTTATTATTTTATGAAAAATCGTACTGGAGTGTAGTGTACGCCTAGCCTCCATGTTCAGCCAACCAAGATTCCTTAAATGTTGCGTAACATGTTCCCGCTTTCTTGTGCCTGTAATAAGTCTCACACATGAGTTCTGCAATTTTTGAAGTCTCATTTTGTCAGATTTCATCAGCCCTGGTCCATAAACCACGTCTGCATAGTTTGCATGTGACAACACTAAAGCATCACATAGTATCATTTTACTTTTTTTGTTCAAAATATTTCTGTTTGAATAGATCGTTCTTAGATTCATATAACCCTGTTTTAAAATATGAGATACATGTGTAGCGAAGCGTAATGCATTATCAAGGTACAATTCCAAATTTTTTGTTGTATCTGCGATGGGTAGGGGGACTCCGTCAACACGTATATTCAATAAATTCTTGCAACGATTTCTTGCTGCTGTCCTCCCGAATAGCATAACGTATGATTTAGATTCATTCACAGTAAGGCAGTATTTATTTGATACGGTTATGAGAGTATTCAAATCATGATTCATTTGGTCAAGTGCCAAGTTGTAGGAGTTTTCTTCGAAATTTAGATACATCTGCGTGTCATCAGCATAACAGTGCATTGAAGCGTAACGTAAGGACTTTGAGAATTGTGAAGTGTAGAGAACAAAAAGAAGAGGGCTCAAAATTGATCCCTGGGGAACACCATTCTTTATTTATAGAGATTTATATTTTTCATTATTTATGATAACGCTTTGAGATCGGTTGAAAAGGTTATTTTTGAGTAGAGATATTGCATTCATAGTGAACCCCAGGTAACTCAGAATTGATAAAAGAAGTTAGTGACTGATATGATCAAAAGCCTTAGAATAGTCGAGCAATACTAGTAGACACAATTCATTGTTATCAATAGAGATGTGTATATCATCTATCACTTTCAGAAGAGCCGTGGTACAACTATGGTCAGATCTAAAGCCTGATTGGCAGGATGGTAATATGTCAAATTCATTCAAGTATATACGCATCTGAGCATTCAATATATTTTCGAAAGCTTTCGAGATTGCACACAAAATGCTTATTGGGCGAAGGTCACTCATATTCTCTGCATCAGTAACTTTCGCTAATGGAAGAATATGGGAACGTTTCCAACTTGCTGGATAAACATTTTTCTGTATGCAGAAATCAAAAAGATGGGATATATGTGGCAATATCAGGGGACAGCAGTGTAGTAACATTTGAATACTTACCTTGTCATGTCCAACAGCGTTTGATTTTATACTCAGTATAGTCTTATATACTTCATAATCATTGGTTTCGTGAAAAGAGAAATTATTATGATTATTTCCTGTATTACCAGAAAAGAAACGGATCGTTTCATCATCAGGTACAGAGTCATCATTTGATACACTTCCGAAGAAATTGTTGATTTCCTCAGCATTCATCAGGTGCTCTGGGATAGTATTTCGTGATTTTTTGTTGTGAACGTTCATATCAGCCAGTTCTTTCCATAATTGCCTGCTTCTTTTCAAACGATAATCTAGGTAAGCCCTTTTTTCAAGATTTACGGTTCGGTTTGTAAGATTTCTTATTTCTCTATAATAATTCCAATGATGTGGAGCCTTTGTTGTTTTAAATCTCGTGAGAGCTTTGTCTCTAAGTTTGAACATGAGCTTCAAATTATCCGTTATCCAAGGTGCTTTTTTCTTGGTAATTTTAACGGTTTTTATAGGCGAATGTTCATCAAAAAGTTTGAGAACCAAATTAGTGAAGAACGACTTTATCATCAATATTATCTGGCTCATAAATGGTATCAAAATTGATGGCATGCAAATCTGCAAGAAATAATTCCTTGTTAAATTTCCTGAAATCTCTGAAAGTGTATAAAAAATTATCGTTTAATGTTTTTATCAAACCTACTTTGCACGATTCAAGAAAATGATCTGAAAAAGAGGAACAATCAAGCGTAGTACAGTCAGTTACACTCAGTGTTTCTGTACATATTATGAGATCTATTATTTTGCAGCTAGTTGAAGAATATCGAGTATGCTGATTAACAATTTGATTCAGGCCAAAAGAAGCAAATATTTCATTCAGCTGAACACAAGAGCTGTTTGTGGGATCTGCGTAGTCAATATTAAGATCTCCTGCGCAAATTATATTTTCGAATCTAGGACAGATGACAGATAAAGCATCTTCGAAAGATGATAAAAAGTTTGGCAGTGGTAGGTTTGGAGGCCTATACATGGAGGCCACGGCATATTTCACTCCGTTAAGAGTGTACGTGATCCATACTTGTTCAACTATTTCTGATGGAATATTGACAATCAGAGTGGCTTTAAAAATATTCTTAATATAAATTGCAACACCGCCACCCCTTCCAATTTCACTATCTTTACGAAATAATAGAGAGCCCGCAAGAACAAATATTTTCATTGGGTATATTCACCGAAAGCCATGATTCGGAAACGGAGATAACATCATAATTATTATATACTCTCAGTTTAAATTCTGCGTACCCGTTCAATGAAGATCTAGTGTTGATGTGACATATTTTAATGTTACGCATTATTTATTATATATTTTGAAATAGCTTCAAATTTGGGGAGGCACATTTATTTTTAAATACAGCAGTTAGATTTCTTTGCAAGCGATATATATTTATATAAATAATAATAATCAGCAAAGAGAAAAGGAAATGAGTGACCTAATTAATCTTATAAACGCTAATTAAACCCCTTTTGCAGCTCTATGAGGGGGTTTCCTTCTGGAAATTGTTTCGTCAGTGACACTTGATGTCGCCGATGGCGCGGGTTTTTCTTTGCTAATGGAAGGTCTCTAGGTCTTCAAGGCTGAATTTTGAATTATTCACAATCAGATGATTGCGTCTTATTGTTGCTTGAATCCCATTCTGCTTTGCTCGGTTTAGGTGCTGGCGTAACGCTCTGTTTATGCTTTGATCCTGAGGACTTAGATCATCAACTACGTACCAGTTTTTGTTTTTTAATTTATGAAGATTTTTCAGGATTTCAATTTTCTTCAGATATGATACCAGTTCAAGTTTTAATACTTTTCCATTATTCGTTTTCCCAGGAAAATAATAAATATTGTTGATGTCTTTCAAATCCAGATCGATTTCCAAGGTATCTCTGAATTGGTAGAGACCTTCCAGCGGAGTAGCAGACTGCAACCCAAAAACAAGAATGTTGTTTCTTCGTGATCTGCTATCTAACTGGGAGATTCTCTCTTTTAGTTTGGTATTTTCTTCCTCGAGAGTTACTATTTTATTGTTTGCTGCCAAAAAATCAGATTTAATTTCGGACAATATTTCTTGAGTTTTGTCTGACTTTGAATCCAGGTTCTGTAATATCTTGTATATATCAGTCAAGGTTATACCCGCGCAATCACTCGGTGGCATTTTATGTACCCAATCGACCGTACTAATAGACAAATAGTTCAGAATGTTTCGTGAAGGCTACGGATGATTTAGTTTTTTGGGATTCGTTTTTACTCGTATTCCGTATATTGTGGAAAACACTAATCTGCTAGATAACGCACTCACAACTACTTTTGTTTAACAGGATAGTTATAAAGAGACTTACCAGCCCTAACACACAAGTTTTGTGAAAACCAGATATTTTTACGATAACTATAACCAAAGATATAAGATATTCCACAGGAGCTCACTTGAAAGACATCTGTTCGTTTTTCGTATATAACACATTATCTGTACAATCCATACAAAATGATCTGTATTTACTCCTTGAGAGCCATAACTTTCCTCATGTTATTTCAATTACTGAACATTGGTTGAATAAGGACCAACCTATATATATCCCAAACTATACTGTAGTCTCTATTTTTTGCAGAACGGAGTTCAAGTGCGGTGGTACTTCAATTATGGTTCATTATGATTCATTAACCTGGCTACAATTTACTGATATTCAGAAATATAACAATATCATTAAAGAAAAACAATTTGAATTTTCCTTGGCCTACTCTGGTAGAGCAAATCTTTTTGTGCTATGTATATACAGGTCAACTAGTGCAGATGGTTTTATATTTATAAAAAACTGGAAACTCTTCTTTTCAACTTACCACCTAAGGCTACGGTTATTTTGGCGGGAGACTTCAACATTAACTATGATGATACTAACTCACTCCTGACCCAACAACTTCAGAACTTACTTGGAACATTCAATTTATCGATGCATACTAATGGTCCAACCCGAATCTCACAACTCTCGGAGTGCAAAATCGATTACATTTGCACCAATTTGAGTGAAGAAAATGTAACTTGCGCGGTTATCTCAGCAAACATATCCGATCATGAGGCTGTCTGGTGTAATTTGAGGATTTTCAGTGGAAATTTTGAATGTAAATTTAAATTTGGTAGACTATTCAGCAAAACGAATTATGATAAATTTCACACCAAATGTCTGAATAAAGATTGGAATGCGGTGTTGTACTCTAACGATCCGTTTCTTTCATTTTATACCCTACTTTCTGATTGTTTTGAATCCCCTATCCTATACAGAGAATAAGAAATAAAAATGAAAACAACAAATTTTGATTAACTAAAAAAATCCGAACATCTGCAAGTAATCTGAGATGCCTTCATTATATCAGAAAATTCACTAATGATATTGACTTCCATGACTATTGCATAAAATGTAAAAAAAATTACAGAGGTGTTATTAGAACCGCCAAAAAGAATAACTTCCACAACAGAATATCAAACAGTTATAATATCATTAAAGGAACCAGGCGGGTTGTGAATGAGGAAAAAATAACATAAAATCAAATACAACACCGGATTCCAATACACTCAATGAATGAATACTATTGCTCTATATCCGAGAGACTCTCTGAAAATATTGAAGCTGCTACAGATCCACTGTTTTATCTGAATAAATTTTACACTCCCGAAACATTTATATTACACGAGACAAATTTCGAGGAACTGATGGATACAGTCAATCATATGAAAAACAAAACTTCCAGTGGCATTGACAATATTTCAATAAAAATCTTCCAAAATGCTGGTCCACCTTATTAATGATTCTTTTACCAAAGGAATTTTCCCAGACTTCCTGAAAACCAGTATAGTGATCCCCCTGTATGAAAATTTTCGACCTATCTCTTCATTTCCAACCCTTGGAAAAATTATCGAAAAATTGGTAAAAACAAGATTGATGGACATCTTGGCTCACCAAAAAATTCTACATCCTCAACAATTCGGTTTTCAACCTAACAAAAGTACTGGATGCAATTTTTCATTTTCTAAAGAATATATACTCAAATCTAAATTCGAAAGAAGCAAGCGCCGCAATATTCTGTGATTTGTCAAAAGCAGTTGACTGTGTGAATCATCAAATTATGCTTCGTAAGCTCCACCATTACGGGCTCAGAGGCCAAAGCCATTACGGTTCGAGTCTTACTTGAGCCAAAGGACGCAAATTGTAAAGAACAACAGCTTTTCCAATATAGGTTTTATTAAATATGAAGTACCTCAGGGCTCTGTGTTTGGACCTATCCTATTCTCGATATATTTCAATGACCTTGCGAATATTAAGACTGAAGGTGTATTCACTATTTTCGCAGACGACACAACGATCCTGTGGCATGATCAAAACCCCAATAAACTTTTTAGCAAAATGTCTAGGGATATTAACGCTATGAGAGTGTGGTGAAACTCGAATTAGCTTTCATTCAACACTAACTTATCATTTCAATGCGATATACCTGATATTTCCCTGGGGAGTGATATTATTTCATCTAATGATTTCAACACCTTTATAGGAATTCACATAGACTTTAAACTCAAATTTGAAGATCATGTTCGTCATCTCAGTAGAAAACTGTCCAAAGGGTGCTATGCTCTACGTGTTATCTCAAGAAAATTGGGCGAGACAACTGCAAAAGTAGTTTACCATGCCTTATTTGAGTCGCACGTCAGG
>JAFIRS010008199.1:0-18892 GCA_018342105.1 Gonioctena quinquepunctata
ATTAAAATAAAAATACTTTGAAGCATAAACTAGGTTATTATTGCAAAACATTATATCATATAGAAAGAGTACAAAATGGAATGCTTTGAGATCCATGAATTGTGTTCATTGGAAAAACCTAACCATTTGACAAACACTTTTTGGCCTTTTCTCTTCAATATCTTCTCGACAAGGTACACGTCCGGATTTTGAGTTTTCTGCAATTCAGCTTCATAGAAGCAGCCTTGAATAGGATTCTTATCCATGTCTTCGAGAATGTATGTTGGTGGATATGTACTGTTGGCGAAGCGGGCGTTTCACCGCGAAGCGGTGTATCCGCGGATACACCGCTTCGCGGTGAAACGCCCGCTTCGCGGTCGCAAATTTTTTTTCGAACCGCGAATTAAATTAATCCGCGGATCAATCCGCGAATCGAAGGAAAATTTAATCCGTGATCGCGGATTCGCGGCCTGCGGCCGCAAATCCGCGATCTCTGGATTAATTTTATCTCGATCCGCGAATCGATCCCGAACTAATTTAATCCGCGGCCACGAATAATTTAATTCGCGGTTCGAAAAATTTTGCGACCGCGAAGCGTTTCACCGCGAAGCGTGTATCCGCAAGCGATTTCTTATCGAAGCGGACTTTCTACCGCGAAGCGAACTTTCTACCGCGAAGCGTATATTTCAAGCGGACATCTTATCGTGAAGTGGTCAATGTCCATACTTTTGATTCACGGCCGCGATCCGCGGTTTAATTTCACCGAACCGCGATTCGATCAACGGACTAATTTAATCTGCGGCAACGAATTAATTTAATTCGCTGGTTGATTTTTCGTATCCGCGAAGCGATAATTGCACAAATTTCTGATTCTCGGACGCAGATTGAAAATTGAATTATTTTGAGGATTCACTACTCCTATTCAAATAAAACACAATGTATGCCTCAATACTTTTATTTTCTCATTACTTATGTCAATGCTATATATATTAATTATTTTAACAACTCAACTATGCATTTTCCGGTTAATTTGAGTATTGCGAATGATATTATTCAGTTATTTCTGCACTCAATAATGCGATTAAATAATCAATCTACTTTCGAATTCATGCCATATTCTTGAGAAAAGATTTACTATGTTATTACATATACGAATAGTTTCATTGGGATCGCACTGATAGAACTCAATGTCATTGTGACCAAGGGAGGGTTTGATTGTATTGGGAATTATGAATCTTTTATCATCATCATATGATAGTGCTACTTTATTTTCAATTCCGTATACATATCATGTGAGATGCTTCTGAAGAGTTCATCTTCCTGAAAATTTTACCACCATTCTCAACTATTTTCTTGTAATCCTCCAATGTCAATTGATTCTTTATCAGATCTCTCACTTTGGCTCTCTTTACTTCTGTTGCTAGAGATTGAACATAGTATGCTTTCGCACCTGTACCATAAAACTAATTATTGGATCATTGGAAACTCATCTTTGAAATTCCCAAGACTGAATTTGTTACAGGTATGCCAATTTATTATGTTCAATGTAATTAAAGATAATCTATTTATATTGGTGCTGATGAAATCATAAAATTGTCGTATTTACTTTCAGAATTAGAGAATCTGTATCGGTGTTGAGCAAGAAGCATTCTGACCGAATCTTTCTCATACATCCATAGTAAAATCGTACATACAGTCTTGGTAATTCCAAAACACAGAATCCCAAATACAGTGGTTTTGTCGTAATCACTTTCACTTTACCCATTTGAATCAACGAAATTTTCTTAAAAATTGTGCAACTTTTGAAGTTTGGTCGTGAATCAGGCGCCCGCTCATACTTCTGTGAGCATTCTGCCAATGTGTAACAAGCTCACATCGATCCTATTGTCAACGTTTTCCATCGTTTTGCCATAAACTGCATTGTTCATCAACTTATAGAAATCTTTCTCAGACTTATTATTAGATCTATTACGCATTTGAGTGTTGAGATCGATGTAAGGCTTCATCAACATGACTGCTTGAATCTTAGGATTCTATGAGTATGCATAACAATCAAACCATTATTGACAGCCTGTTTCAAGTTTTATAATGAACCACATACTTTCGCTTATCATTCAAATTTGGAATCAATTTTGGAATTTTGCTTTTGGAATTTGGTGGCACTATACTTTCTACCAGAAAGGAAGGTCGGAATGTTTATCGTGCAATTCTTGAGGATAATGTATGTCAACTTCAAGGACATATCCATATGGATCATTGTCTACCACAGCCATAATGTCTAAATTTGTGATTTCTTCTCGAGTTAGCCAAGTGAAATCAGATGTAGGTAATGGTTGTGACATACTATGTCCATATAAATTTGTAGCATCAAATATGAAATGAATGATGATTGCTCATTGGGATCGAAATCAGGCAGAAACTTATTATTTGCTATATGCTTCCTATCGCTACATTGACTAATACCTCCACGGATGCCTTTTTGAAAAAATTTATCATATCAATGTCAGTTAGCAGTTCAAGTTCAATATTTGTATATTTCAACATTGCATCCCAAGATAATCCAGGTGCAGTATAATATTGAGCTGGATCACACTTATATGTATCGAAACAAATACGTATAAAATTCTCGAAAATATCACATAGTAGTAGGACATCAGATTTTAAATATAAATCCGAATATTCTCCAAGACTCTTACATTCAAATAGTGCCCAAACACGTTCGGCTCTCATATAATCTTTCTCTGATACATGTTCCTCATTCAAATTGTCATAAAACTGATTTTTGTCGGTAAATTAGGATGATCAATTTATTGATGTTGTCCACAAAACTATATGGGAAAACACCTTTCTGCCTCATTAAATTGAATTTTTTCTTTATCGGGAAAACATTTTACCATCTCTACACATTGCGTAGCACTCAAATTTGCACACAACATTTTCTAATGAACATGACATAAACTTGAAACTATCTATAAATCTCATTCTCAGGAAAAATTTCTTAAGATTTCCATCTTTAATTTGATAGCTATGTGTGTAGAAATGGTTTGTAAACGAAAGTATTTTCCTTAGTTTGGGGAATAACATCAACCTTATCCTTTTCCTCATACAATTCTTTAATGAACATATGGCAATCATAACCACTCATATTATGGCATATAATGGGGATGAAATTTGGTATTTTGAAATTCAAATTACAGGCAGAGTGCTGTGATATCTTTTCTCCCCGTGAGATGGCAGTGATCTCTGACTCTAACATCCCCTTCTGTGAAGGTTTTCACATATACCACAAGTGGTGGCATTATGAAATTCCCTTTCCTCTTCTGGGGTTTGTTTAGTCATTGGTTTGACATACCTCAAATGATTATTATATATATTCCTTAAATCTTCTTCTATTCGCATTGTGAAAACTTTTGCCGCATCAGCACCTCTATATGAAACAAATTTCGTTAATTTATCATCAAAGGAACATTTTATCAGATAAGCAAATGAGTAAGCTTCGTGTTGGAAGGTTCTATTCGTGTACGCGAGTTCGGGATTCGGTTCGGTGGTTTGTATAGGCTTCAGAATCGATTCAAAATCTGCATATACTACAAAGGTACATTCATTTGTCTTTCGAAATTTTCAAACATTAATGTATTACCGGTAACCATTTTCCCAAATTTATTTATTCTGAAATCAGTTTGCGGTACTGTTGTACATACATGATTACAATCGTGCATCTGGTGACGCAACAGTAATCGCTCATTCGAAAAGTACAATAAACATCCATCACAGAAATATTTTTTGTGTTCATGAGCTGAAATTTGACTTGACACCAATCTTGAGAGATCTTTTATCCAACAATAATGACTATTTCCCACCTCATCTGTGATAAGCAATAAATTGACATGTCTTCTGAGTTTTCTCTGAGAGTATCGCAAGGGCCCAATCACCTCATATTTGACTCTCTTATTCTCAATCTTAGATTCCAAACCATAAACATTGACTGAAATATCATTCAAATACTCAAACATTTTTATATCACGTAATTTTACTGGAAAATCCATACCTGTTACATTCAAGACAGTCTCATAATGTGGATAGGATGACACCTCCGATACATTATTATTAGTGGGGAATAATGCAGATGTCACGGCCCATGCAAAGCAGCATTGGTCTTCATTTTTTATGTTGACAACACCTTTTCTTCTCTCAATGAATTCGGGAAGTTTCATGTATGATGATCCGCCAAGTGGACTGTATTTGTTTATGTTCACCTCAAGGAACATTTTAAACCTTTCATCATTTGCAACAATTATAACTACAAACCTGAATCACGCTCCTCAAACTCCGTACTTTGGGAATTACTTTTATTAAACCTTTCATCATTTGCAACAATTATAACTACAAACCTGAATCACGCTCCTCAAACTCCGTACTTTGGGCAATTATAATGTCACGAAACGCATCAAATAATCCATTCAAATCAGTTGATCGATCTGCTATACGATTGGGAGAATTGAATGATTTTATATCTGTCAATTCCTGTGTTTGAATGACATAACTTCCAAATACTTCCATGTTGACCTTGATGGAGTTGTGTAGTTTGATGTTTTTTTCCAATAACTCGAGTACTTTGGACTTAATATCGTTGAAAAAGGTGCATACTCTGTATACATATTCTCACTAGATACTCTGTAGCTGGAAATGCGACACTTGAATGCATTTTAATGAGGTGTACACCACCTCCCAAGGGAACACATGAATTCGTCCTGTGTGCGAGTGTTCTATTGTGAGAGTTGACTTGACAATATGGAAATGTCACATTACAACAATTACATGTATAGAGTGGTGCAGGTGGTGAGTCATCGCCATTGTTCAATTTAACTCGTTTCACTGAAGGACCTCCCTGGCAAGTTTCCGTTGATGTCGACGAAGATTATCACTACGGGTGAAAGCTCTACCACAATCACACGAATACATTTCACCGACTTGTTTTCAATAGCTCACTGGAGGAGACACTGATTCGAAATACTCTTCTCCTGGAATATTTCAGTGAAATACCCCCACCATACAACAAGTCCGATGCGATGCGAAATCTGTATGGATTTTGAGGAGATTCTCTTGATATTCAACGCACTCATCAATACTCGCAGTTCACTCTTAGCTCTCTCACAGGACAAACGCCCTCCTCGCTTGGAGAGTACAAGGATTCATGAAGGTCATGACTACACAGAATATGTATGCCTACACCACAACTTTAGTCAAGGTCAAACAAACATCGAGATCAAATCTTTTGGTTGCCGAAACAATCCCAACATCAAAACTCAAGGTCAAATCTCAAAGTCAAAACTTAATGTTATGAATCTCAAGGTCATATTCAAGGTCAAGTCGAATCTCAAAGTCGACCAAACCCAATATCAAAACTCAATGACAAATCTCAAAGTCAAATCTCAATGTCAAACACACACACATTGCACACCTGCAACCATTCAAGGTCACACGTGACGTCATAGTGGTGGGGGGAGAGCCAGAACCGGCTTAAATCTCCTACTCCTTTCAAAAAGATTCGTCGTAGCATAACCAGCCACATCAAATCGTGTCCACTCGTGTTTTCCCCCTCTCTACCTACCAAACGGTCGTTTCAATACTGGACGAGCTCTATTGATACATGAGCACGATAAGCCGTGTGCGAGTGTATTAATAACCATTTCATGATCGTTGCATGCACTATTTTTTCTACGACCAATAAATGATTGAATAAAAACAAGAATCTCACCTTGGTGTACAAGATAATTCTCCTCTGTTCGACATTCTTATAGGTACTTCTGACGCGTTGTGATTGAATGTCAATTAAAATTAAATGTCAAACAATTATGTAGAAACATACCACTTGATTATCCCCGAGTACGTGTTTCTCTAGGCCGAAACTTCGTTTCATAATGAAAAGTACGTGTTTTGATTGGCCAAAATCTGTTTCGAAATGAAAATCCGTGTTAAAATGGACAATTTTGGAATATCGGTAGCAGATATTTGATTCGCGTATTATAATACGGGAGTAGAAAAATGATCATTTTGTTTCTCTTTACACCTTATAAGTAGAATTCAATAATCAAGTTCCACTGGTGGAATGGCCCACTCGAGTTTTTGAGATATCCTGTACATCGATTGATCAAATAATATTTATCAACTTCAACAATGAGGCAACATGTGTTCTGGATAATGATATTTCTGCCACAGGACGATATTATTAGAATTTAAATGTAAAACAAAAAGAAAATATGAAAATAATAAAATTCTGAGAAGAAATTTCAGTGGACGCTTACGCATACTTCAATAATATCTTTTTATAAAATTTTGATGTTAATTTTCTCAAAAAAATATCACAATGAGAGAAACATAAATAAAAGATGGGTTGACAAGGATGTGATTATTTAAAAGTTGAAAGATTTATTTTCATTGCAAAAATTCCATCAAATCCCGTTTATGAAGAGGCAAAGAAAAATTATAGTGCCTTATTGATAAAAAAACGAAAAACATATTTCCAGGAACGCATTGAAAACGCAGGAACCAAAACGCGTGATTTGTGGCAGGTTACCAATGAAAAACGAATTCAAATAAAAATATCGTCCTTTCTATCAGTGGTCACACAATGGACGATCCTGATATAATAGCCAGAAAATTCAAGAATTTGTTCATAAAAGCGCCTACTAGATTGGTAGATAAAATAACTGATAATTAGTTTACTAAACCTAGGTTAAAATCAGCTCAACAGTATAACTATGTTTCTTTATCCGTATACAGAAAATGAACTATATTTACTACTGAATAATAAATTACAGAATAAGAAGTCAGCAGGTCTGGATGATGTACCAGTATTCTTATTGAAGTGTGTTATTGATACAATTATAAAACCATTGACCCGCCTTTCCAAATATTCTGAAAACAGGAAAAGTGGTTCTTCTTTCAAAAAGAAAGATTTTACTTTATTAGAAAATTACCGGCCGATAACAATGCCTTATGGCTTCACAAAAATATTCGAATATGCTTTCTCAATAGGTTATTACTATTCTTAGATAGATATGAAATACTTAGTGAGAAACAACATGGTTTCCGCTCGATAATGTCAACTACTACTGCAATGTCTTCATTCTATCATAAAATTATATACATATGATTGACGGAGGCGAATGCCCTGCTACAATATTTTACGATTTGAGTAAGGCATTCGACTGCGTTAATCATGACGAACTATTAATATCAATATTGGAAATGTATGGTTTGTGAGGTTCACCACTTGAATGGATCTCATCATTTCTGGAAGATCGAAAACAAATAGTCTGCTAACAATTTCAACATGGTGGAAAAAATAATAGTATCCAATCTGATACTAGGAATTTGATTAGAGGTCCCTATGTGAATCATTTAGATCATAGTATTGATAAAGAACATTATACTGCATACGCAGATGACTTCTCACTAATAATATCCGATGCAGATACAAAAATATTAGAAGCAAAATATGATACCATTAATAAAGTAGCAAGATTCTTCAATAGGCGTGACCTTTTTTCAATGTTGAAAAAACATAAATAATAAGGATTCATAATTGTCAAAAAACTGTAGAAAATATGGAGATTATGATAGAGAATATATTACCCATTAATTCTCGTGAACCGGTAAAAATTTTAGAAATTTATATAGATGAATTCCTGAACTGGAAACCTTAATGAGAAAAATCAATTTCAAAATTGAGCTCACTGAAATATATGTTTTCCAACCTTGTTTTGGATATGCATCAGCTCCTGAATTTGTATCATGCACGAATTGAATCCCGGCTCAAATATGGTAAAACTAATTTTAAGGTGTATTTTCGGAATTCCGCGGAAATATTTTTAATGCTTTCAATATACTGACAGTACCTAGTCTATTTATACGTTTTCCAGAACAAACATGCATTTCTCCCCAATATGGATATTCACGAACATAAAAGTGACATTCGAATACAAAAGCAGAAGCTGAATATTTCTTCATATGCTCCTAATATATTTGGCCCAAAAATGTTCAACAATCTTCCAAAGGAAATGAAGTCTTGTGGCTCCCTATTACTTTTCAAAGGAAAACTCAAATTGTTTTTAGCTGAAAAATATTTTTGTGTTATACTTGATTTTTTTTTAATTCCATAATGAGAGATTGCACACATACTTGTACTGTATTTTATTGCACGTTTTTATTTTTATCTAAGGTTGAATTATTTCGTTATATCCTGAATTTTCATTTCAACATTAATGTCTGACTATTCCTGTACATGTGAATGTCACAAGGAAAATAAACTGATTGATTGATTGAAATATGTAGTAATATATAGAGTGTTTTCCAACACTTAATATCTCTATTTTTCACCACACTCCAGACGATAGTTCCGAAGAAAGAACTCAAAGCAGGTATCAACATCTCATATAGTACCGAATATAGCATCCAGAAAAACCATCTAGCTCCATCAAAACGATTTGTTTGGATACTTGGTGGCTGGGGACCATGTTCAGCCAGTTGTGGGGGAGGACGACGTCAAAGAACGGCAGCTTGCTGGGATGAATTACATGGAAAAATTGTAAAGAGGTCTTATTGTTCACTTCTCCAGAAACCCAAATTGGAATCGCAGAAATGTAATGCTTTTGGGTTAGTACTACTTTAATTTTCCCAATTAAGTTGAAGCATACACAGATTAAATGTTCTCTTTGTAGTTAGTCAATTAATTTCCATAAAGCCCTATGTGAGCTCGGTGGAATGTTTTTGAGAGAAGATTTATCATAATTTCAGATCATGAAACAGAGTATATTTCAACTTGTACTTCCGTAAATGATGGGTGTATAATGCAGTTTCATAAGAAAAGGGCAGTGGTTACTTTAAGTATTCGTACAGTTCAAATATATTTTTGGGAACCATTCTCCTCCTGACTCCAAGTGTTAGAGCAGCGTGATATATATATATATATATATATATATATATATATATATATATATATGTTATATGCAAGATAACTAGTGGCCATCCCAGGAGTATCAGGTTACCTACCTGCTGACTTGCTATCTTCCCAGGGTCATCACGTCCGCTCTCAGAAACTGACTACAGATAATATTTCGCTGGTCTGAGCAGCGTCACCATTTTTCTAATATTATAAATAGCCCTGCGAGGCATCATTAGTTACTAGTTGTTTTCAGACACTCAGTCGAGTAGTTTTAATTGTATTATTATATTTTCCAAATAAAGTCCAAAGGAGTCTACTATACTCCTTTTTGAAGTAGTAATTGTTTTTAAAAAGTCTTTAGTGAAAAGTGAGATATAACATATATATATATATATATATATATATATATATAAATATAAATATTAGAAGAATACACTGGCCTTTCCTTGATGGAAGATACAACGCAGTGTTATATAATAATAACTGTGAAGGTACGAAAAGAGTAGTGGCTGTGCGAATTTGTGAAAGGATCTAGTGTTCTAAATTGATTGCTCTCAAATTGATAAAAATCCATTTTGATTGCTTGAAAATACATTCAAATAAGTGTAAGGTTGAACTTATTGTTATATACTATTAAAAAAATATATTGTATGTTTCTTTGTTTGTTCGAGAATCACGCAAAAACTACTAGACCTAAAATCTCGTGTGTATTTTATTTCGCTACGATACCACCATGAGGTGAGCTCCCATTTCAAGTATATATTTCCGTTGATAATGGGATAACGGGATGAAGGGATAACGGGAAACAGGAAACAGGAAACAGGAAACAGGAAACAGGAAACAGGAAACAGGAAACAGGAAACAGGAAACAGGAAACAGGAAACAGGAAACAGGAAACAGGAAACAGGAAACAGGAAACAGGAAACAGGAAACAGGAAACAGGAAACAGGAAACAGGAAACAGGAAACAGGAAACAGGAAACAGGAAACAGGAAACAGGAAACAGGAAACAGGAAACGGGATAACGGGACACTGGGATAACGGAAAGCGGGCAAAGCCACAGGCATGAGCTAAATGGAAAAACACAAAGAATAACATAAAAAAATACACATTCCACGCGGACGAAGTCGCGGGTACCAGCAAGTTCCAAATGAAAGAAAAGCAACGAACAACGATATACTTATAACAGTAGATGAAGTGACCGGCGATACGTATGTAAATCATTATTTGAGATATTTATCGACCGACATATGTTTTCACATGTTTTTACCTTCAAATTTTATATTTGCAAAAATGTCAATTCTCCACCATGCTATGGAAACAAATGAATGACAAGTAATAAAAAAAATTATAATGTTACTTACTGGTAAACAAAAAATAATTCACATTTCTGACATACATAACTTATAGGTTATTCTCATATGTATATATGAAATCTATCGACATTATTTCAAAAATTCAGGTCATATGTTTTGTATTACTCATCCTCATTAGACATTTCATTTTCATCGTCGCTGTCTTCATCTGATGATATGTTGTAATGAAAATCATCTAAATCACTAGCTTCGTCGTCTTTCTCTTAAACCCAATCCTCAGTGTCCTCGTTAGAGCTTACAGTTTCTGTAATTGTTATAAATCAGTGATATTCAACTATATAAATATAGAAGACTGTTAAACTATCAGCTTTGTGTATTTGTTATCATTTGGAAGTGTAATCGACATTTGCAAGTATTTTTCCTGCACGATTCTAAAATGTAATTTTATATATTCATCTACATTTTACTGTTCATCATCTGGTTCGGTTGTCGTTTTATCGTTTCATCATTTAGCTTTTCAATTACTTTCACGTTAATTGTGGATGGCATTGCATCACCCTCCAACTAATGGAAAGTGTAAGCGCCCTCGAACAATTTCCAGACAAAAACCTATTAACACGGGTAATACATAATTCAATTATACATTTTTACAGCTTCACAGGTTTATTTCTCGTCTTAAAGGCATGATATCGGAATGGCACATATTTATTCGTATTCCGGACATTAAATATATCTCAAAAACATGAGTATCGCACTTGTGCCTGTTATACATCACACTTGTAAAAATGTTAGCTCTCCAAAACTAATTTCTCACGTTTGAGACATCCAATCGGTATGGCACTTACAGATTCGTCTTCTAGACATTAAAATCAATCGATACATGTTTTTTTCAGTTGTGTACCTATGATACAAGGACTAGTGAAATATTTGACATATTTGAATCAGTACGGTGGGTACTTAGGGACACCGAAACAGTATGGCATGGTCATAATCGTAATGAGACATTTTTTCTATCATTCTTTAAAACGGTTTTTATTCATTATTTCATTTTTTGCTTTTTAGTTGGTTCGCCTTGATCTGTTCATTTCTAACAGACCATCGTTATTACAAGGTCTCTTCCCTGCAAGTTTTGAACTGAAAGAATTCATGATCTCCGACCCCAAAAATTTCCACACACCAATTTTGAATAGAATCTGACCATAATCACGAAACTCGTCCACCATCCTGAAGACGCCCTCTTGAATTTATAGATTCTGACGAAAAATTCATAATCTCCGAACCTGAAAACCCCCACATATCAATTTTTAATAAAATATTATCATATTCAGAAAACTCGTTCTTCATCTTGGGGCCGCCATCTTAAATTTATATATTTTGACAAAAAAATCGAAATCTCTGACCGCGAAAATGGCCGCATACCAATTTTGAATTGAATTGGACCATAATCACAAAACTCGTCCTTCATCTTGGAGCCGCCATCTTGAATTTATGAATTTCGAAAAAAAAAATCATAATCTCCCACCCCGAAAACCCCTTCATACCAATTTCGAATCGAATGGATCATGATCACGAAACTCGTCCTCCATCTTGGGGCCGCCATCTTGAATTTATAAATTTTATAATTACAAATCTCGTCCGCCATTTTGGAGCCACCATTTTGTTCTTTCCTCTCAAAAAAAATCATAATGCATTGTTACCGGAGTTATGAACACCTGCCAAATTTCAAAATAATCGGACCACTAGAAGTCGGTCCAAATTCACTTGCAAGATTTGACTCAAACTGACTAACAACTGAAACTGAATAAAAGCTTGTAATATATTCAGAGAGTGGGGCGCGGTATTCGAATTATTTCAGCAATAGCGTAGGTTTAGCATTTCGATTTTTTCTCACTTATAATAAACGTTTCGTTATATTTTTTATGGGAAAAAAATAATCGATTTCTAATGGGCTATCAACTATTTGCGGTAGTGCAACAAGTTTAAATATTAATGTCCTCGGAATTCATTGGCACCATTTGGCGACAATAGCTACTGTCTGCAACTGGTTTCCTGAATTCATATGTGAAATGTGTACGTTAGTTAGAAGATGAACCAAGACCTGGAAGAACTACAGTAGCTGTTTTTGTTCAAAACGTTATTGCTTCAGAAAATATAATAGAGGGTTTCACTCAAAACTCGTTGAAGATTGCGCTAAGAGCGTATAAGGTAAACAAACTTCGAAGTGTAAAGTGAGAAATTGGAAAATTATGGACATTGAACAGTTACATAATTGAAAAATCTTCCTTAAAAAAATAAAAACATATATACGAATGTAGGTGTATCGAAAATCAGTGGGAAAATTTAAAATGTTCTTCATTATACCTAATTTGAATATTTTCTTCCAGATTGAACCTATTTGATGGAATAAATTATAATTTTAGCGAAGTTATCTATGTCACAATCGGGTACCAACGATAGAAATCAAGTCAATCAATCAATTTATTTATCAATTTCATATGTACAATCAAAGGTACATCTATATCTAATAATAAAAGGTAGTAAATAAATATAGAGCGCCCAAAAAAAGGTTTCCCTTGTGGGCTTCTTCCTTTACATAGATATTACAGAGAGAATATATTCATGTACAATCGCATATATATGTTAACATACTCACAAAATATGGGAGGCATAGTGAATCTCATTTCACGTTTTCCTATCAATTATTCGGTGTATTTTTCTCTCGGATGCGTATGCATCCAATCTTTCAGTTTTCTTTACCAAGCCGAACGACTCAATTGTTCGTAAGTCGTTGGGTATATCATCAAATAAGACTGGACAGAGGTAAGTGAATGATCTTTGACATTTCCGTGTATTAACTCTTGCAATAGTTGTTGTTTTGACTGCGAAGCGTGTTTCATTTGGTGCTATATGCGCTCGTGTTTGTTTTTGTTTCCATGGTAATAGAGAACTAGTTGTTACGCCCGGACTATACGGGGTGTTATGAATTAACAGAACACACCTGTAAAACCAGACTTTCTGTTAGATTGCGAAAACAAGCATCGAGAGCATCGACTACCTGAGGATGGTCGAACCGAAATTATTTCCTGGAGCGGTCTACAGGAAATTACCTCTTGCTCTCTGTGCTTGGGCGTGAGTTGTTCATTCAGGAAGTACGTACCGGATTTCAGAAAGATTCGAAAAATAATTAAGAAAAATAATAACGCACTCATAAGAATGTTAAGAATAGGCATATATATTTAATAAAAATTGACAAAAATAGTCATCCGTTCTATGAGACAATAATCAGCAAAACAAATAGAGTGTGGTTCACTTGGAGTTAATTTCACATCTGTCTACAAATTAAATAGATTGCCTAAAACAATAGTGACATCAATTGTCAAAAACTGCTGGAAATAATTATCTTTTGAAAACTCTGGTAACATGAAATTATGGAGATACCTTTACAGACACATGCACATTATAAATGATTCAATTTGCCAACCCATGAATACAGAAACATATATAACTTACGATACATCAGCAGAGTCAACACTTATTCACTGAAGATGGCTTTTAAACGACAATTAGATTTAATTTAATCATTAGTTTGATTAATCCCGCGGAAATTGTTATTTTAATTTTACTCGCACTGTATATTAGTATAGCGTGTATGGATATGGTTTTCTACGAGATTATGAACTATCGATTTGAGGGGTTTTCGTTGACTTATTCACGTTCTGGAAGCGTTGATCAATAATAGATAATTTTTGGAAAAAATACTGGTTTACTGGTGAATTCACTTGGATACTTGGATTAAATTGAATATAATTTCTATTGATGGTCACTTAAGTTCACTGCTTGACAATTTCATTCGTACTCTTCTCATATTGATTCACTATGTCGTGATTGAATGAAATTCTAACCTCATTTCGAACGTACTTGTTTGACTGCTGAACACCGAGTGAGTTTTGATCCGAAAAAACTCGCATTTTTATAACCCGTTACCGGATCACGTGAGAGTTGGGCATGGTCGCGGGGAAAAATGTCTGATATTATAATTATCTTCAACTTGTCAGCGGCTCAATAATTAATGGCTTTGGTCCTGTCATCAAAAATATATAAAACAAAAATTTATGCCTTTCGAATTTCGAGTTACTTTAATGAGCTGTCATAATCTATCAATTTATAGCGTTTTTATGTCGTTACAAATATATAAAAACAGTTTTATGATATTTCGTGGCTCAATGTGATCATGGGAGCTGTCAACAATCTTGGAATTTATAATTTAGTTTACATCGTTAATTTTACTAGATATGACGATCAGCGGACGTGATGAGTTATCTTAAGTGCATTTAATTGTCTTCAGATAACGACATATTTTTAACTGGCATGTGCTTATCAGCTTTGGTCGCTTATTTGAATTTAGAACCTATGTACATACCCATGGAATTTATTTTCTGGCTATAAAGTCCGTATTGAGTAATATCGTGTGGTTTCTTATGAATGAAAGGTTTTCTGTAATTATGGGGCCTGACATAGTGATAGATGGTTTAATTGACGGGAATCTAGAGCTTTTGCTTCTGTGAGTAATCTTTCAGTCGTGTACCTCTAGTCTTTGCGGAGTATGATTTTTAATTTCCATTTTCTGACGTTTCTGAAGGTTTCAGGTAAACGTCTGCGATACCACCCCAGGTCTTTATTCCGTATGTTATGTGTGGCTGAATTAATGTGTTATATAGAATTGTCATATATTTCAGTCAAGTATTTATCTGTGAACTTTGAACCTGTTGGCCATGCTTTTCAATTTTTTGTTGCATATTTCGAATGGGAGTACCATCTGAGGTGACAGTCTGACATAATTCCTGAATATTCAATATGGAAAGCTGAGGGGATTTTTATGAGAGCGTTATTGAATACTAGTTAGCTGTATGTTGGAAGGGTATCGCTGTGACAAGTTAAGAGTAGGAAAAAAGTTTTTTGAAAGTTTATGGTGACTAGTCGGTTTTAAAAAAAGTTGATTAAGTTTGTGAAGTTTTTTAAACTTTATTTTCCAGAGTTTGCCAGGATGTGTCTTCATAGAAGATCGCAGTATCATCAGCAAAACTGGTGATGCTGCGTGGTACGCCGTTTTCCAAAGTTTTTCTGAACTTATTGTGCCATCAATGTTGACCACTTTCTTTCTACTTTCTACTTTCCATCAAGATGAGTGGCGTTCTCCGGAAACTTATATCTTCACATGTTTGGAGAAGTTTTTGATGGCTGACCGTGTCGAAAGCTTTGTCCAAATCGACGAAGATGCAGAGACATGCTTTACTTTTGATCCATAGAACTTTAGATTTTTTCAACTCCATCACTCAGTCGACTTGGATTCCTTGAAACCTGGTTTTCAGACATGAAGCTATCAAATCTAAGTTTCAGGAGCTTCTAAAAAACTTTCACAACGCTGCTTAATAAATAAATTGGCCTGTAATTTATTACATGTTTTTATTGAATGAATGTGGTTTTTTGTGGAGGAACAACGTTTCTTGACATGTTTTTTGGGTAACCTTGTATATATTTTCCTAATTATATTTTCATTTGCAGACTGTGGAAGGTTACCAAAAACATGTCAAAAATACATGTTTTTGGTTTCCTATTTTATATATAGTTTTTATTGATGCACTTTTCAACCCAGTTGGAAATGTGCCAATATCAATGGACTTGTTTATTTATAAGTTGGGGGGCCGAAATGAGGTCTGAATGTTCTCTCAGTATCTCAGATTTTATGTTATCCAGTCCGGGAGCGTTACCTGTTTTAAGCGTCTGAATAATTTCTTGTATTTCCTTCGCGGTTGCGGGTTCTATGAATATCGAGTTAGGTATTCGAGTTATTTCTTTGTTCTTTGACGGAGCTGGAATAATTTTTTCTGCGAGTTTTTTGCCTACTGTAGCCTAGTGGTCAACAAAGTGTTCCGCAATTTCTTTTTTGTCTGTTAGATCGATGCCATCTGCGGTTGTGATTGATTTCAGATCATTATGGGCTTATTTTCCGTTAATGATTATCAGACTTTTCCTGTTAGATTGTTTATGTTTTGATTAACCTTTTTTTCGAGAGATTTATTTAGTAACCCGTTCGTGATGCATTCTTTCCTTTTGATGTTTTTTCTCTTTATTGTGATTTTTCGCGTAGTCAGTTCAATTTCACTTCAAAGTGACAATTGTCAGTTCAAAGTGGCAATTCCAAATTTTTTTGTAAGTGACAATTGTTACTTCAAAGTAACAATTGTCAGTTCAAAGTGGCAATTCTCAGTTCAAAGTGGCAATTCCAAATCTTTTTAAAAATATTTTGTTGTTGGCCTTTCTACGCCTTCGTACTTAATACATACATACAAAATTTATGAAGCACCCCGCGCTTTTTCAACATTAAAGTTTTTTCAGGCAATGACTCCATTCTTATTATTTTTAACTTGTTCAATTTGCTACAAAAGTGTGTTTTTTTATTTTTTATAAACTATAAACTCTTCGAAGTCGCCTCGCAATCCAAGACAAACGCCATGCCAAGCGTTTCTCATAGCGTTTCGATCCTAAAAAATGTCGAGGGTTTTTTCCCATAATGCTCTTGTTCGAGTAATGAAATAAGACTTTCATCATCTATGTCTATATTCTAAAAGTTTGAAATAATTCAAAACTAAGATACAATATTGCATTGACTGTACATTGATAACTACAGATTTCAATTTTTCGGGGAAACTTGAATACTTCTTTTTTCAATAATTATAGTGAGTTTATGCAGCATGTGAAGTAAAATAAGAGTGTTTATAGAGCTGAGAAAATTAATGTAAAAAGCAACAAGCTACCAATAGAAATTTGGGATTTTATGTTGACATTACCTCAAACTTCAATGATGTGTACTTGAAAAATTAGTCCGTTATTGTTTATTGAGTGAAAATTAAGATACTGTTGACAAAACAATATCAATATTATAACATATTCAGTAGAAGGGCTATGTCGATCCGGGTCCACCTCTCCGCTCCCGCCATATGGTCCCGCACCACCACAAAATGGCGGTTTCATGAGAGGGGTGGGGGGGTGGTGGTTGTATGTGGGTAGGGCAAAATGTGGGAGGATGAGTGGCCTGTGATTGGTCGAAATGGTGGCAGCCATGTTGTGTATGGGCGTGTGTGAATGAGAGTGGGGGTGGAGAGAGCTGTGATAGGTCGTGGGCGTGGTGATAGCCGCTGGCCGCTATCCAATAGCCGAGCAGCATATTGAAATGGGGTGTCAACCAATATCCGTCAACGGCATTGGTGGGAGGAAGTGTCACGTGATCAGTGAATGGCGGCGGCCATTTAGCAGCACTTCTTATCAGTTGTTTATTTAAGCGACCGGATATCGGCGGCATCCTTTGTTTAGGGGGGTTTTGGAAAGTGGGAGGAGCAGCGATGATGCGGCTATGACTCAACCGACAAGTCTTTGCAGGAATATTATCTACGTCAGCACTTCTTATCAGTTGTTTATTTAAGCGACCGGATATCGGCGGCATCCTTTGTTTACATTAACTGAGATAAGATATCGGCGGCATCCTTTGTGAAAGAGTTTTTTTAACAAGTTAAGACAGTATGCAGCTGCACGCTCGAACCGTGGGATAACTTCATTCATATGATTACTATTCGTATTTGTATCTAAGCGGACTAAGGCACTGTCGGCGACATGGAAGCAGGACGGATAACTTTTAAAACGTCACCAAATATACAGGGGTGGATCGAAAGAGTGTTTAGAGGAGGAGAAGAACGAAACAAGTATATATTGGAGTTTTTGTTGAAATGACGTCAGTTGAGGTTATGTTGTCGATGACAGAGGAGTATACACGGAAATTGGAACAGTTTCATCGAAAAGTCAGAGCTCTGAACGAAGAGTTACAGTTTTATGAAGAGAAACGAAACGTCACAAGAAAATTGAAAAAGTTGAATCTCTGCACGACACAACCATCAACATCGAAATATGATTCAAATGATACTAGTGACTTTGATTCTGAACACCATCTTATACGTAGACATACCGTATGATGATGATGTACGAGGAGTAGCGGTTTCTTTCAAAGATGGCAATCAGTCTTGGATTCCAATGAATCGAACAGCAGGACTTCGAAGGTTATTCTTCACCACAGACCTGCCACCCCACCTCGAGGATGATAACAACAACACCATAATCGAGAAATATCAGCTCAAGTTTGAAATGAATGATTCTACAAGTACAGTGATGCCATGGAGAAGGCTTCCAACGAGCAGCAGTAGCGATGACGTCACCAACGCCGCCACCACCACCAATACTACCACCCTTGGAACATGAAATATATAAGATTTTTGTACTCTCATGTGTTGTTATAACCATAATGTTTTTGCTTTGGCGAAATTCCTATTCAAAACTGTAAAAGAAGCTTGGAATCGTCATGTAATATCAAAATAAATGAATAGAGAGTCTAACCTGACTTTTATTTCACAAACGGTGTACGTGACGTGAGCCACGTATACCGTGTGTGGGTGTGAGAGAGAGATACCTCTGACGGTTTCCCCTCTTTGTTTTTCATTTCAAACTTGGTTTCTTTCTCAACTTTTTTTCTCAAGTATTTTCAACTTTTTTCTCAAGTATTTTCAACTTTTTTTCTCATATTTTTTATTTTTTCTCAAGTATTT
>JAFIRS010008200.1:0-18885 GCA_018342105.1 Gonioctena quinquepunctata
TTCTCATAAACAAGGTCGATATGTAAGCCAGTGTGTGCCCCCCCTCCCACTTGATTTGATTTCATAATACACATACTAGAAAAAATCAATAGTCCTATTACGCAAGGTCCAAGGTCATGATGAATCATCGCAGAGTTGTTGAAGACTTTGAAAAAATCAATAGACCTGTGGCGTTGATGTTGGCTCGAAAGCCGTGCACACTCCCCCATTGATGAATCATCTCAGTGGTTAGGGTGATTGAAGAATATGAAAAGTAAGCTGTGACGCTGATGCTAGTTCGAAGGTCATGTACCACACTCTCATGCATACTGAAATGAATGCGCGATCCCTTTCCCATCGAATTCGATTTCATAATACACATACGCAGTGTCCAAGGTCATGATGAATCATCACAGAGTTGTCGGAGACTCTAAAAAATCAATAGACCCGTGTTGGCTCGAAGGCCATGCAAACACCCCCATTGATGAATCATCGCAGTGGTTAGGGTGATTGAAGAATATGAAAAGTAAGCTGTGACGCTGATGCTTGTTCGAAGGTCATGTACCACACTCTCATGCATACTGAAATGAATGCGCGATCCCTTTCCCATCGACTAGCGTTACAAGGTCAACGAGAAATGAATCCCCAAGGTCATGCAAACACCACACTATCACCAGGGCACTTCAATGTCAATGATACACGACCTTCAACCTCCCCATCTCAAGGTTACTTCAAGGTTAACACATACACACATAGCCAACCCCCCCCCCCTTCTCAAGGTCATGGGGAGGGGGTCAAGGTCATGGGGAGGGGGTGGTTCCCTGAAACCGGCTCAAACCTACTACTCATGATTAAAATGTATGAACACACGCTTGACCTTTATCGAAAAAGCGAAGGGTGTGTCCCCTCCCGGGGGCAATGACTCGGTACATCTTCGGCGAGTAGTCTTTGAATAATTCCAATTAATGTTCCCCTCCTGCTTCCGCTTATGGGAGTAATCTCTTGTATATATATTTGTACACATTTTAGATAATTCTAAGTATTTAATTCGTGTTTGAGATCTAAGAAGATAAGTCATCTGGAAAAAAGGGGTGACGCAAGACATGGTATCTTGCGCAACACCTAAAAAAAATAGTTCAAAATAATGCTGTTGTTTTGTTGCGTTTGTATTTGTGTTTGTAATTTGAGGGTGATTTCTGTTGGTTATTTGTGTTATTGATTTGAGGGTGCGTTTGGAGGAGTTTTTGAGTAAACTTGTGTGTGTAGTTTGTGGTGGTGAGATTTCTGTTGTTATTTGGGTTTAATCAGACCTATTCTGTTTGTAAATAGCAATATTGTCAAGAAAAAGATATTGCTTCCACAGCAAGATTCGAAATATTGCTATTCTGATCATCGATTCTGAGCAATAAGATCTGTCATTCTTAGATAAATCTTGCTATCAATATTGCTATCTCAGCAACCTCATAATAGTACTTGCCAAGCTTAACAAAACAAGATAAGGAATGTGGATGGGAACCATTTGTTTCATTATTATTTTTCCAAGAGTTCGAGAATATTGAAAATAGATAGGTGGTTATGAAAAATTATTCAAGGTACTTAATATTTGATTTTAAGGGAAATTATTAGACTACAATACCAGCATATTAGAGACACCAGCAATCCCTTTGAGTTGCCAACAGAAAAGTTCACTAAACTATTCCCCCTGAATAAAATGGCTGCATTTGATTTGATTGAGGAGTTGAGGGAATTTGTTGATGAGCGAACTAGAACAGATACAGTTCCTTTTCACTTACAGGTGTGTATTCGAAGACTGACCGGCTGGAAAAATTAAAATTAAACATTGGTTTAGGTTTTTGCAAGTCTTCAATCATTTGGTCATGGCAGCTATCAATCTAAGGTTGGTGACTACTTGAATCTCGGAATGAGTCAACCAATCATTGTAGAGTCATAAAGAAAGTTATCATCCTTATATCAACATATTTGTTACCACGCTATGTCAAATCTCCTTCCAATGATGATGATGTGAGAAAAGCTAAAAATAGGTAAATTTTGTAGTACCCATACTATCGAATAAATGGAATCTTATCTTAACAATTCCAGTTTTGTGAATGCAAATGTGGACTTCCCTAATGCAATAGGCACACTCGATTGTACTCATGTTGCCATATTTTCTCCTCAAACTGATGATCCCATACATTTTTCCACTGCATTTATTATAATTTTTTTTCAAAATCCCTCTTTCTTTTTCAGATGGTGATCTCTCTCAATGAAGGACAATTCATGAGACGATAAGTAATGACCCAGATACAGCAAATGGTCCAATAATACTAAATGACTCTCCAAAACAAAATTTCAATTAACAAGAACATGAATATTTATTCTACAAAAAAAAACAGACTTGAGATAAAATAAATAATAAATAAACAAATCGGTTTTTCAATCATAACAGAAAGTGAAATAAAATTACATTGCAATAAAATGTTGAATCTGCTGATTAATGAAATCAGTCAGATGAAACTTGGTTGTTGACAACATCAACAATTTTACATAATTCTTCCGCAAGTTCAGAAATTGCCTTGGCCATTTCTCCTACAGCCCGAGCCATTTGTTCTCTGACTGTAGCTTTGTGCAGATTTTTCCAGTTTGGTGGTACCATTTTGAACTGTTCTCTTCTTCAGGACTGGTACTTTCCGAACAGCACCTGGAAAAGATACTTATTTGTTATTCAATATTTAAATATGGAATATAGTGTCTTGGATCCAATAGGAGTAGTTGATACATACTATATCCAATTATCATATTCCAATAAAATTTCTCTTGTGGGTAATTCAGGTGTGGGAGTCCTAGATTTCCCATTGTTATCTGGGTCCACTTCATCAGGAGCACCCGGTCATCCAACTATGTGAACCCACCCATAAATTGACATTAGTCGATTCTCTAACTCGTTGATATCAATACATTTGTATCCTTCACCACCCGTTTGCAGAATGTTTTCTCTGTTGACGCGAGCTTTTTTCTTTCTTTTCGATTTCCATTCATAAAAGAACTAAAAAAGGAAAGTTCGTAATGATAAAAATTCAAATTCTCGCATGAAATTGAAAGTTTGCATAGTGGAAATGCACTGCAGGGGGCAAAAGGATGTTACTTACAGTTTTCCAGTGTTTTTTGTCTGTTTTCGCTCCGCTTTCAACTCCATTCAGTTCAGTTCAACCCACTTCATATATCTAGTTCGTCTGTGTGTAAAGGGTGAGTTTTTCCGGTAACCAATATTCGGTGTGTATCCAGGATTCAATAACTACATCTGAGTCTTGTTAGTTTTTCGGCTTCGTGACATTTGTGATTAAATTAGGAATAACAAAAAATCATAGAAAAACGGACATGTTTATCAAGTAAAGTTAGTTTTTTCTTCTTTTTCAAACAAAAGTCATGAAGTACAGTGTTGTCAGCTCTGAAATCACCGATTCTTGAAGTCCTTGATAGTAATATTGCCAAGACAAAATTGATAACCAACGCTATAACACTCTGAACAGAATATGTAATACCTTAGCCATTTTGCTATAACTTAAGAAGATAGCAATATGATTTAAACAGCAAGGTTCATAGCAATAAGCAAACGGAATCGACCTGATTATCGATTGAAAATTAAAAATCAGACAGAGGAAACCTCTATATTTCTGGAATGATAGACTAGAAATTACAACTATCCTATATCTAATAGAGAAATAAAAAAATATTTGTACACCATAAAGATTATTTCTTTTTCTGTAATTTAATTAGAATAGATTCACTTTTATTATCTTGAATCGTTCATCATTAGACTCTTTTCACTTTGCAGTCTGTCGAAAGTCTGGGCTATACATAAAACTCTCATTAATTTTTCATGGAAAATTACTCCTGATCAAAATCCCAAAAGATCTCATTCAGTCGAAAAACTCCGATATTCCGTACAAATGATTGTTTTTATAAAGTATAAGAAGTTTAATTTTTCGAAATGAAAACGATTGTCAATTATTCCCCAAGGAAAATGCATTATATATTTTTCCGTGGTGTTCAGGGTTTTGACAGACAATTTTTTATGGATATCGAATGTAGGAAAAGGCGATACGATGCAGGTGTAGTTCAGGGTTTTTGTCAGACAATTTTTCATAGATATCGAATGTAGGGAAGAGCGATACGATACGGGTGTAGATATTTTGACTATCATTATTCGATATTTTGACCGTATATCGATACTTTTGACATCGCATGCCTTTTTCATTTAATTTTCATCCTAATTTCCTCTAATTTTTCGAAATGAACCACAAATGACAGTAGTTTGTGCTTTTTTTTTGTTTTAATTTGAGACATTGCTATTGGTGACATTTGACATATGTCATGTCCACAAAACTTTAATAAGTTTGAGTTATGTGGTAGGTGGTCATTCTCCTGAAATAATATATTTGCTGCTTTTTTTCTTCTTACCGGACTGAGGACAACATCCTCCTGATATACGGGACAATCAGATTTCTAATTCCAGCTTCATAATTTGTTGGGAGACTACCACAAATCACAAATCCCGTCAGAATAAATCATGAAGCATGTGGTCATTATATCTTGCTGCTCGTCGTTCGAGTGTGTTTATATGATTTTAATCATTCGAATGATTTTGATCGAATTTTTTCAATAATCTAATAGGGAACACGCATATGCCCCTTCTCTAAAATATTTTGATTTGGATATGAAGATAGCCACCTAGGAAGTTTGGCAGCAAACCTAGAAATTGAAAAAATGTTCAATGTTTTTGATGATTTCAAATTGAAAACGTCAATTTTTTCATCACATTCACAAATGTTCTCCTAAAGCCACAGATGGACGTATGCATCGTTATTTCACACAGTTGAAAATTGTAACGCGAGTTACTTCGAACTGTTGTACTGAAATTTTTATTATCATATTATTCTCAATTGTTACTCATCACATTAAATGTGAGTTTGACTTTATGTTCGGGTTGTAAGAAATATTATGGACTATCAATATTCCTGAAACAACCATAATTGGCGCTAGTGTTTGGGGAAAGTCATTCAAGTGAAGGTCAAATAGAGTTTAAATTTGAAAATTTCGATAAAATCCTGGGTTTTAAGAAATTGTTTTCCCAAAATCAAATTTTTCAGGACTGAACTGATGCAGAGAAAAAATAAAATAATGCGTGTTCCTCATCGCTGCTAGTGTTTGCGGGAAGTTATTTGAGTGATGAAAAGAAAAAATGAAATCATGCGTGTTTCCTATTGGGTTTATTCTAATAGCAGACAGTGATCGGTTTTTTGTTGTTAGGTTGGTTCATCAATTTGGTTTCTATATGTTGGAATGTCACAAAGATAATAAACAATAATCTGACAAGGAGACCTCATTCCCCAGAAGGCAATGGTGGCACTGATAGAAAGACATATTGTGACGTCATATGACGTAAGCGTGTATGTCATAGCCGTCTTCCACAATCATCAGTGGCAGAGTCTCATGCCCTCAGACGTCACTATGACGCGTTTGAGCTGAATCATTTCTGATTGGCTAGAGCCTGATCGAAGTCTCCTGTCACTCACTGTTCATTCTCTTTGGGAATGTCATTCATCTGACTTCCGTCAACTCCAAATCCACTATTTTAAAGTAAGACCATAATAAATATTATATAGGGAGTAGGAGATTTAAGCCGGTTCTGGATCTCCCCCCACCACTTATGACCTTGACCCCCCCAACGCACACCCCTGACCTTGAGAAGGGTGTTTGGTTGCGTGTGTAAGTGTATCGTTTAACTTTGAAGTGACCTTGAGATGTGGTGGGGTAGAACGCACGCCCCTGACCTTGAGAAGGGGGTTTAGCTATGTGTGTAAGTGTATCGTTAACCTTGAATATGGAGCGGGGTAGAGGACATTGCATATAATCCAAGGTGAGGCTGTCTCATATGGAGTCTGACATTGAAGGGTAACTCAGGGTCGAGTGGATGGATAACATTGGGAGGGCAGAAGGCACATAGTCGCACGTGATCGTGTGTAACGTTGTCTGTCCTTCACCTTGAGACGCCCTTGAGCATTGGTGGAGAGTGCATATCGTTCTAGACACACTTCACCTTGGGATGACCTTGAGCATTGGGAGAGAGTGCATATCGCTCTAGACTCCCTTCACCTTTAGACGACCTTGAGCATATCGTTTATCCCACATTCGACCTTATATGACCTCGACATTGAGTTGAGATCTGTGAACGGATAAACATTTTCAAGGTGACCTCCACACGAATCCACTCTGACGTTGTTTCAAGGTCGAGTCGGTGGAACCAAACGGAGTGTGACCTTCATATTTATATAGGGTGGGGATTTTGTCCCTTATAAAATGCTTGAAGACATTGTTGAGAAATCAGATGTTAGATAATATCATCAGAGTGAATACAGAGTACGAGAAGTTTCTCAATTCAGTGAGTGTATTTTTTATAAGGTGAAATAATCTATATTTTTTCATACAGTCTTACTATGTCTTTTCCTCCAAAAGTTGTGGATTTGAAGAGAATCAATTCTTCAATAATTGAAAAGAGGGTGGGAGCTTTTGAACAAAGACCAATATCATCATTACCCATCGGTAAAGCTTCCAACATAATTGGTATGACGATTTGTATAACCCGATATTGGAGATCTATTCTGATGACATTACGTGATGATAATGATACTTTATTCGAATCATGGTTGTCAAAAAGTATTTCGGATGAATTCAATGCGGACGATGTCAGTTGCATAAATGCTTCAGATTTCAAATATACAATAACATATTTGGGTCAGAGTCCACAAGTAGCAGGGAGTTTGAGAACTCGACCTTAGTAGAATTCAACTACATTAAATGATAATATTGTTTATATGTTAATAGTTAGGATATAGTGATTTTATGTTGAATATAGATATTTCTCCATTAAAAAATAACATTCAGTGTAGAAGTAATATATTTGGAGCATCACATTTTTCTCATGTAAGTAAAATTATTTGAATATCAATGGAATATATTAACAATTCTTTTTTTCGTTTCAGTTTTCAATATGTGGATGCATTACTCGAGTCAATGTTGGACGGAAGCCGTGGACATCAATACAGCCATCGAGAGATTGAACTCCTACTTGAATGCTTTGAGTCAAGATGTCCTCCATGCTACAGTCTATGATTTGAATGTTTGCTTCGATGAAGATGAAATCCAAAGATGTGCACATTTATCCGAGAAGTACGTCAAGGGTACAATACTTTGTGAGGAATTCAGTCAAGGAGCCTTGAACTTGCAACAATTCTGTGAAGAAATGATCAAATTGGATCTGGAAAGATTTCTCCACACCCTTTTACCATTCCTACCCGATGACATCATCAAGAAATATCAACTCTATGATGAACATGATGATATTTGATATGAAATAAAACATATATTTACAAAATCTTGTTCATTTATTTTTCCATTACACATATACAAGTGATAATTGAATACAATATGGATTTAATTAATGTAAAAAAAAAATTAATTCAAGTTTTACTCAATATGAATTACGAACAGAACCATCCAACGCATTGTAAGTCAAGAAGTTGTCGTGTATAATAAGTGCATAGACTTTGGTGTTGGCTGGAAATTTAGTTTTTCTTGTTTCGAACTCCAGCTTGATATCCACTGTAGATGATTTTGTAGCATTCGGTTGATGTGAACAATCAATGATGAACAGGGGATTCTGTTGAAATGCCTCAAGGTCCATAAGAGGTTCACTCATATCTTTGTCATAATAACTACGTTGAAAGTCCTCATATGCATAGTAAGCTGAAGAGAATAGTTTTTTATCAAAGTCCAGGTTCCAACGGTCATATGGGTAGACTTCAGAGTTCAAATACACTCGAATGTTATTAATGTCTGCATTTATGAATTTTGTCACATCCAGTGTTCTGTTTTCGGATGCGTTGGTACTTTGAAAACCAATAATTATGAAGCGAGGTGTTTCCAAAGTGTTGGTTGTTTTTATTGCCCATATGTCTGAAGATGTGCTACGCAATGAGGGTAATTCATAAAGATCCCACATACGATAAGCCAACTTGATTTTTGAATTCAGACCACTCTTATTTATTCTACTGAATAATTTGAGCTTCTGCTTGTCATCGGGCACAACATGTTTTATTTTCCATTCAATCTTTGTAATTTCCAGAGAGGCATCAATGTCTCCAATATATGAATTCTTGAATGAGCGAGCTATAATCAAAATCAGTTCTTGTTTTGCATTCAGAATGCTCTTCTTATAATCCTCGGCAAAACCCATCAAATATTTTAGAGGAAGTTTTCCACTGAATAAATGACTGGGTGCATCAATGATGTGTTGTTCTGTGTCGGAAAGTCCCCATCCAGTTGTCAAAAGCATGTGAGAGTGTGATTGACCAAATGAAACCATATTCTTTATTGTGGATGTTATGCCTGGTTTTCGAACAACGGCAACTTGCTCACCACCCATTTCATAGCGGATCTCATCGAAGAGGAATGCCAAAGCATTGTTGGAAAGATAGCATACTTTGTTCACTTCACTTGGTTTGAATTTTCCCTCAATGTAAATGAAACTGTCGGCAATGTCCAGTATTACATCTTGATTGTTGATTGTAATTCGGATTTCATCTGAATTCTTGAACAATGGTGATCCGTACGGCTTATAGGTATGCTCGTGCAGACTCATGAGAGAATGATCGACCACTGGTTCATTGAAAATATTCAACTTGTCACTGTTTGCTTCGAGTACCATTTTATTGTCGAGTTCTGAGTCCAATAGATTCTAGAAAATTAAGATCTCTCGCTGACAATGTATGTCTTTGCCGTTCAGCACACACTTGTGGAATGACCTTCTTACTGGCAAAGCTTTTCTTTTTGACGATATTTGATGGATGACGATCTTTGTTTGGTGAAAATATTTCGTATTCACTGTTTTGTCGTTTGTTGTAGCAAAAACCTATTACATTCGTTATTGTAATTTCTTCAATTCCAATATGACAACTATTTCTTCCACACTACCGAAATCAATGAGATTATTTCGATGATCCAATATGCGCAGAGTAATGTTGTCGATGAACTGACGTCCTTCCGGGCTGATGGGCATATAAATAATGTTGTTTGGCTCTTTTGTTATATTATAACCCGGCTCAACATCAACATCAAATGAAAAAAGAATATGATTCTCTTCTTCATTTATGTATGATCCTGAAATGATATTGCAATCCAATCGAATGAGTCTCACGGGTACAATATTCACAGGAGAGAATTCATGCATGCGATTTGCACTGAATTCTTTTTTCTCGAATCCCAACAGGGATGCTATTGAGTTTTTGTGTTTCAGGTTCACCATATACTTTGATTGCATCATACATTTGAATGTATTATTGTTTGCTCGGAGGCTGAACAATTCATCCAATGTGGTGTCATCATGTTTCGCGCCATGAAATACGTGGAATTCAAGTTCTCGTTGGATAACAGCATTTATTTCTTCTATCTCATATGCGCCACTTGGTATTTTTATATCACGTTTAGAACTGACTGTGAGGGCTTTATTTGCGGGAATGAAGAAAGTGATCAAGTTGTTTGTTTCCGTGACATTGTGGATTGTGTTGCATCCATAGAATCCCAAAAGCCCCAATCCATAACGGCTATTCTTATCCAACTCAATTGGTGGGTAGAAGTCTGCACTCAAGACACTGGATCCAACAGCTTGTAGCTCGAACTTTCGTGACATGGCTGATTGCATTTATATGATAACAAATCATTTTATTGTTGTTCACAACACATGTGATATAATTTTCTTCGTTTCCTCGGCGGCATTGTGTGTCCCAATTCAACTTGATTGTTATTGGCGCCAATATAACAATCATCGATGGTGCAATAACAACAAAATAGTTTTCGAGGTATGGGTCCATCATTCACATCACTGGAATTTGATGTTCCAACACTTGCATTGTCCATATGATGTTCATAGCAATATTTATATTTTAAAATATCAATATCCTCTTGAAGGTGTTTGGGAAGTATTTCCCAAACCGATGCAATTTCATTAGCTGCACAAGAAATCATGACCTCTTTGGGCATATCTGCAAGTTGACCTTTACTCATTTTTTTCAAGCTGCGTAATCTTGAATATGCGATGAGGGAATGCCCCATTCTCTTAATAGCCTCTCGATCCATTTCTGGCGTGAAATTAATTTTAGTTTTTTCGGGTGATTGGAAGAGAGAGAAACTTCAAGCATAAGTGTCCACACACAACTGTATTGTATTTCTGCTCACGTTCATAATTATACATAATTTTTTCGACTGCATGTGTACCTTTCCGGAAGTAATGGATTAACCCCACTGGTGGGGGTAAATCTCCAAAACTGTCGAAATATGTTGCAACTCTTCCAATTTTCCTGTATGCCACCCAATGTGTTCCTCGACCGCTGAATCCATCCAAATTGATGATGGCTGTTTCATGATTACGTGGTCCTGAGGCTGGCAAATTATCACGCATGAACACACCACGAAAATCTGGAATTCTCAATTGTTTGGCATAATATGTATGATCTATATCTGTGAGAGGTTTAAGAGGTAGGGCATCAATTAGTTTTTTGATGTATATGGTTTGAGGTAGATACCGAGGCCTTTGCGATATGGTTTCAAGAATATACCAGTACCCTTTTTTCCTAAAGCTATCGCTATAAGTTTTACCTCTTTCAGATCATTTCTGCTCGCACTTGCCGAATTTATAGCTCTGCTTATACCTGCAGCAGCACCGGCCAAACTACCCAATGCAGACAATCCGGCAAAAATTGGTATCAAAGGTAAAATTCCACCAACTTTCGGAATAGGTATTATGCGGGGTGTGCGAATTTTTTTCTTTCCACCTGCTGCTTTCAAATATTTACGTGCTGCTTTCAATGCCATTGTTGTGGCCATTTTTCTGTTGTTTGTCACGACTTGATTACCTCCAGCTTTATGTAATTCATCCCGAACTTTTCGTACAATTCCTGCTCCGAATGCTACTTTTCTGATTTTATTTCGCCCATTTTTCTTCGATGATTTATTTTTTCTCCTTCGTTTGATATTGTTCACATTACAACACATACCGAAACGCCTTTTCGCCTTCATTATGTTGGTGACGAGTAGAGTGGCTGCTCTCTCACGAATGCTTGCGTCCTTCGATTTTACCCTATCCCAAGCACTGTATTTAAGCTGTTTGTCCGCTTTGTGTCTAGCTTCAATATCGTCGAGATTCTCTGAATATTGAATGTCGTGTGTTTTACAGGCCCTATCTAATTTATTGATGCCTAGATCGTTGCGTGCCTATCGTTTTTGCAATTTGGTTCCGGGTCCACAATATTGATATCCTCTAGGCAGATGCAATTCAAACGGCAATTTATTTATTAAAGAATTTACAAATCCTCGACCTTTTTTTTTATTATTCGATCTGTTATTTTTACGTCTGCTCCGTGTGGTGGTAGACATTTAAATGAAACATATCTCACACATCTTGCTTTAATAAGTGTCGAACCGTCAAACAATGCGCATTGTCAAGTAAAAAGAAGAGTTTGCAGTAGATAATTTGGATGAGAAAATCGGGACTGGATTAAATGGGGCGAACTCATTGAGACATGGCCCACTACTTCCATCATCTGTTCGCTCGCTAATCATCGGTCCGTCAAATTGCGGAAAGACAAATGCCATGATATCTCTACTGACACATCCACAAGGATTGCGAATTGCAAACGTTTATCTCTATTCAAAGTCATTGAATCAACCGAAATATGAATACTTGCACAATGTGTTAGCGCCAATAAAAGGATTGGGCTTTTTCACATTCAGTAATAATGCAGACATTGTGCAACCCTCTGATGCCAAACCAAATTCAGTTTTCATTTTTGATGATGTGATTTGTGAAAAGCATGATATTATCCGATCATATTTCTGTATGGGACGCCACAAAGATGTTGATTGCTTCTATCTTGCACAGACCTATTCACGAGTTCCCAAACAGTTGGTTCGTGATGATACCAACTTCATCATCATATTCAAGCAAGATGAAACGAATTTACATCACATTTTTTCCGATCACGTCTCACCTGATGTAACATTCAAAGAATTTCAAATGATGTGTACGAAATGTTGGAACGATGAATATGGATTCCTAGTCATCGATAAAAATAGAAAGTTCAGGATGGACGATATCGCAAAGGATTCGACAACTTCATATATCCTTGATCAATTTAAAAATACTCAAACGTTCATTGAACTTCAGTGAGATCACTTCAATATAAGTGGTGGTGTGTCAAGAATTGGAAATAATGAACATTTCGAGAGATGAATGTGCAGAAGCTGAAATGGTTACGAAACGTCAACTAGTTGAAGCGACAGAGGCTGTACGACAAAAATTCTTGTCTATCAAAAGCGGAAATATGGAGGACAAGATAGCACTTGAAAAATTGTATGATCCTATAACAAAACCACTCAATGTACTTTCTTCTGCAGCTACTGTGAAACCACCTAAATCTTTCATAAACCGCTCCATCCCAATGAGCACTCCAATTGGAAAACAACATTCTTTCAGTAGTGATGTATCATTGTCAGACATTGAGAATGAAACCATCAAAGATGGAAGAATGGCAGCAACTACATTATTCGAAACACCCTCTTCATCGTCAATGGGTTCAACAAATTTGGAATCGTCCAGTGTTGACAATATTAAGAAATTGGGGGAACACGTGAAAAATATTTTGAGTGGACACAATGCATATGATACAAATTATGGTATACGAGTAGAACCTTCAACAACAAAATTAATCATGGGAAATCTAGAAGTACGCTTTGGTGGTGGCAACATTTCCTTTTGGGATGGGGCAATACAAGTACGTCAATTTCCTGGCAGTTCAGATTTATATAACTTGATATTCCTCAAGGAACCTCCTGCTGTAGATGATGGGAGAATACAACACACTTATGTTGAAATACTGGATCTAACAAAAGCATTGTACAAGAAGAATCAGGTGCAAAATGGAATAAAATATAGAAAATCTAAGAAATATCAAGGGATCATAAAACCGCTATTGAAATCAGTCAATGATATAAGTAGTGGCAAAGGGATGAAACGAATGAAATTGCAGAAAGTGTTTACATCAAAAACACAAAACTATGTATATTGGAATAACCCTAAAGAATTAGTGGATCGTTTACGATTGCTCATAGGATCGAAAGCGTCTGGACACACAGGTCATGATAATGAGATAATATCGATAATAGAAGAGCTCCGCGAAGAAGCCATTATATATTGATTGATGCAGCTATTGTGAAGCATCAGTATGGCTAGTAATGTCAAACGACAAGTTGTTGATGAGTTACACAAGCCGGCTCGTCGTAACTTCCAGAGAAGATCTACCGTCGTTAAAGGACTAGGAGATTTATGGCAAATTGATCTCGCTGAATTTCAACCGTATGCCAAAATTAATAAAGCTAATCGTTATATTTTGGTGGTTATCGATTGCTATTCCAAATATCTATGGACAAAGCCAGTCAAGGCAAAGACTGGGATAGCAGTAACTAATGCTATGAAAATGATATTAAAAGACGCCACGTATTCTCCAAAACACATACAAAGCGATCACGGGAAAGAATTTTACAATAGACATTTTTCATCATTGATGGAGCGAAAAAAAATCAAACATTATTCGACATTTAGCACTATGAAGGCAGCCATAGCAGAGAGAGCAATTCGAACGATAAAAACCTGGATCTACAAAGAGTTTTCAGTTAACGGAAATCACAAATGGTTAGATATCCTTCCAATTATAACGAAGAAATATAACAATAAAGTACATCGTACAATAGGTATGAGACCGATTGATGTGACAGCCACTACAAAGCTCAGAATAATTACCAAGAAGAAGTATAAGAGAAAAAAAAATAAAGAAATCAAGCCAAAATATCGAGTGAATGATATATAATGAGAATTTCCAAATTTAAGCAACACTTTGACAAGGGTTATGAAGCCAATTTCACCACGGAATTATTTAAAATTGTAAAAGTCAACAGTACATATCCTCCGACTTACATTCTTGAAGATATGGAGAAGAATCCCATTCAAGGTTCCTTTTATGAGCCAGAATTACAGAAAACAAGAAATCCTGATGTATACCTCATCGAAAAGATATTGAAGGGAAAAGAAAATGAAGTTTATATAAAATGGCTTGGATTTCCAAATGAAAAAAATTCTTAGATTGATAAAAATGCAATTGTTTAGCATTCAATATTCCTATTTGATTGAAATAAAAAAAGTATATAGTAAACTATGTTTTATTATCACATTGAACAAAAAAAAATGATGAAGTGGGTGCATTCCAACACCACTTCCTCTCGACTTTATCATATAAAAAATACATATACACATACATCAATGAAACAAATGAGCAGTCTAATCAGTATCACTTCCCAAATGTTTGTCCAGTTCTTTGCGCCAGTCGTTGTAAATGGTTGTCATTTCATCATATAAATGACTGGCTTTCCGCACAACCATTTCAAGCTTCCTTCGAAGACTGCTATTAGTGTGACGATCTGCCTGTTCTTTGAGCTTGATGGCATCAGATTGATTGCGCAACTTCACTATTTCTGCCTCCATTGTAGCAATAGTCTCATCCAATTTTTGCGCCGCTTCCAACTCTCCATCCAGATCCTTATCCTCTTGCTCCAATTTGGTGATGGCATCATTACCATTGATCAAGTCACGCTTCGCTTTCTTTTTCTTTTGACCGTACATTTGCAATGACGTCAACGAAGCTAGGGAATCTTTGGTTTTCGATGACGCACTTTTTTTGGATTTTCCTTTGGCCTTGGATGATGTGCACGCCACTGAGTCGTTCGAGAAGACTTCGATGTTGTGGGAAGATCAATGGGAGCTCTCCTCTTCCGCTTGGCTGGTCCGACAACTTGGACATCTTCTAGAATGTGGATCACAGGTGGAGAGATGGGCGGCAATAATTGGGAAAATGATATATCTGCTGAAATATCTGCTAATTGACTTCGAGGCACCTCCGTTGCATCCATCAAAATATATTGGTCCATATTGAAGTCCAAGTCTACGTCTTTCGATACTGCTCCATCACCACAATCAGCAAGTAATTTAGCCAAAATGCTGCTGTCATCGGAATTCATGACAATTAATTCGTAAATGGAACTTGTAGTGAAGAAAACAACTGATTTTTGCACACAAAACTTGAGTTAAGGAGTGAAGAAAACAATTGATGTTGATGTAGAAACTCTGCACTTTATATATATAAATTCATCTCCCTCTCTCATTCGCGCATGCTTAGTAAATCGGACTCTTCGGCGTCGTCGCCTCCATCTGATTCTTATGATTTGAAAGTTACATGTGTAGCTGACTCAAAAAACCAAGGTCATCAGTGGAGATGTCTCTTGTTGATATAGTTGTAATATTCCCATTCGAACTTTGTGAGCTGAATGATCAACACAGTGAACAATATGAAGAGGGTGACTTTTAATGAAAATATGAATACCATTCACCATATAGTAGCATGGAATTTTGCTCACAGACATGCAAGAAATGTGTATTGGGAATATGTAGCAATTGATCGAATGAGATTCCAGAGGAGAATACGTGAATCTGCAAACATAATTGATCAAATATTGGAAGTTACACATAGACAAAATATAAAAAGTCAAAGATTTTGCGATTGAATAATGCTTGGAATGATAGACGGATGATCATTATGATATAATGGAATTAAAAAATTGTAATGAAATATTGATATTGCCCCAGCTGCAGCAATATCACGTGCACATCAATCACATTATGATATGTAGCCACTTTATCCATTTCATCACAAATAAAAAAACATTATTAATTTGCTTCATCATCACCGCCAACTTGTTTCACTACTTCTCCCATCTCACCGATTTCGTCGTTCACAAGTACTTAGTCACAATCAACAATTGCACCGATTGGCTTTATATGGTCGTCGTATACCAACTTACAACACTATAATAGAACCACAAATTAATTTATAGTATTTTATATGTATCATTGCTAATAAACTCATATACGTTATCATGTTTCATTAAAAAGTGTTCACTATACCAATGTACATAATCAAAGATTTATCAGCATTATAAAACATATAATTCTTCCGTTGTATGTGAATGAAGCATTATTAACTAAACACAAGCATAAAGTGTTCGAAAAAACATGGCGGAAGTTCTTCTTCTTTCAATGGGCTGTGCCCAAGGGCAATTTACACATTAGATTATGTAGCATATGGATTATACATGTATAAAGTGTTCGAAAAAACATGGCGGAAGTTCTTCTTCTTTCAATGGGCTGTGCCCAAGGGCAATTTACACAATGGCGGAAGTTACAAACATTACAAAATATTTTCTAGAACACTTAATTACAACACAATTCTGTTGCAACTTCCATTAGAGAGATGTCGCAGGCATTCACTTTTTGCATAGGTGACAAACTAGTTGCCTAACTTTGGTTTCTCAATTTTGAACAGATTATGATAGATTAAGAATGCTTTTATAAAGGAAACATTGTTAATCTCAAGTTATATATATATATATATATATATATATATATATATATATATATATATATATATATATCAGCAAACTCCAAAAATGGGTTTTTGAGGATAAAAAGTTGGTTATTAGTATCAAACCAAAAATGTTACTGGGCTGGATAAATTTTCATAATCCCAGGAGTCCACCATAGCGTAGACGGTATTACGTTCGACTCCCCTAAATTGGAAAATTATATCTGTCTCATTCTTCGGTGGGTGGACGGGTGGGATTCGGAGGAATGGAACAAATATAAAGTTCCAATTTGGGCCTAATTTTTTCTTTATGCTCCAATTATTTTATTAATGATATCTGATTCCAACTCTCACATACTATTTTCAAATTATTATAAAATTATAATTTTTCAATTTCTGCCATTACATTTTATTGTATATCATTACTTTTCCCACACAAACTCTTTCGAATCACATTGATGGGTTTTCTGTTGATGTGAATTCCCATACAGGATGTTCAAAACTTATTTATACAATGATCTTACTTTAGTTCAATGGTTGCTATAAATTTGAATTCTGATATGGTTTAATCGTGGATTTTTATTAGATATATCATTGGATATATAATTTTGATATCAGAACTACTTCAGGAATGCTCTCTTTTCACATATGTATCGATCACAGCATAGTATAAGGTTCTATGGTAGTGAAAAAGGTAAAGAAAATTGTAAAATGACATAGCATTAACGATGATAATAAAAATAACTAATAATAATAATGATAATCAAGAGTTTAATTATTTAAGATTTCATAACATAACAATAATATATATATATATATATATATATATATATATATATATATAACTTGAGATTAACAATGTTTCCTTTATAAAAGCATTCTTGAATCTTATCATAATCTGTTCAAAATTGAGAAACCAAAGTTAGGCAACTAGTTTGTCACCTATGCAAAAAGTAAATGCCAACGACATCTCTCTAATGGAAGTTGCAACAGAATTGTGTTGTAATTAAGTGTTCTAGAAAATATTTTGTAATTTGTAACTTCCGCCATTGTGTAAATTGCCCTTGGGCACAGCCCATTGAAAGAAGAAGAACTTCCGCCATGTTTTTTCGAACACTTTATACATGTATAATCCATATGCTACATAATCTAATATAATATAAGCTAAATGAGCTGATTGCTTTTTCAACGTTCTATGCTTGTGTTTAGTTAATAATGCTTCATTCACATTACAACGGAAGAATTATATGTTTTATAATGCTGATGAATCTTTGATTATGTACATTGGTATAGTGAACACTTTTTAATGAAACATGATAACGTATATGAGTTTATTAGCAATGATACATATAAAATACTATAAATTAATTTGTGGTTCTATTATAGTGTTGTAAGTTGGTATACGACGACCATATAAAGCCAATCGGTGCAATTGTTGATTGTGACTAAGTACTTGTGAATGACGAAATCGGTGAGATGGGAGAAGTAGTGAAACAAGTTGGCGGTGATGATGAAGCAATTAATATAGTTTTTTTTATTTGTGATTAAATGGATAAAGTGGCTACATATCATTATGTGATTGATGTGCACGTGATATTGCTGCAGCTGGGGCAATATCAATATTTCATTACAATTTTTTTAATTCCATTATATCATAATGATCATCCGTCTATCATTCCAAGCATTATTCAATCGCAAAATCTTTGACTTTATATTTTGTCATGTGTAACTTCCAATATTTGATCAATTATGTTTGCAGATTCACGTATTCTCCTCTGGAATCTCATTCGATCAATTGCTACATATTCCCAATACACATTTCTTGCATGTCTGTGAGCAAAATTCCATGCTACTATGGTGAATGGTATTAATATTTTCATTAAAAGTCGCCCTCTTCATATTGTTCACTGTGTTGATCATTCAGCTCACAAAGTTCGAATGGGAATGTTACAACTATATCAACAAGAGACATCTCCACTGATGACCTTGGTTTTTTGAGTCAGCTAAACATGTAACTTTCAAATCATAAGAATCAGATGGAGGCGACGACGCAGAAGAGTCCGATTTACTAGGCATGCGCGAATGAGAGAGGAGATGAATTTATATATATAAAGTGCAGAGTTTCTACATCAACATCAATTGTTTTCTTCACTCCTTAACTTTAAGTTTTGTGTGCAAAATCAGTTGTTTTCTTCACTACAAGTTCCATTTACGAATTAATTGTCATGAATTCCGATGACAGCAGCATTTTGGCTAAATTACTTTGATTGTGGTGATGGGCGTATCAAAAGACGTAGACTTGGACTTCAATATGGACCAATAT
>JAFIRS010008201.1:0-18884 GCA_018342105.1 Gonioctena quinquepunctata
TGGATTTTGAAAAGATTCTCTTGATATTCAACGCACTCATCAATACTCGCAGTTCACTCTTAGCTCTCTCACAGGACAAACGCCCTCCTCGCTTGGAGAGTACAAGGATTCATGAAGGTCATGACTACACAGAATATGTATGCCTACACCACAACTTTAGTCAAGGTCAAACAAACATCGAGATCAAATCTTAAGGTTGCCGAAACAATCCCAACATCAAAACTCAAGGTCAAATCTCAAAGTCAAAACTTAATGTTATGAATCTCAAGGTCAAACTCAAGGTCAAAACTGAAGTCGAATCTCAAAGTCGACGAAACCCCATGTCAAAACTCAATGACAAATCTCAAAGTCAAATCTCAAGGTCAAACACACACACACTGCACACCTGCAACTATTCAAGGTCACACGTGACGTCATAGTGGTGGGGGGAGAGCCAGAACCGGCTTAAATCTCCTACTGTCTGCAATGGCTAGTAGAAGGCTCATCATTTTCTACAATTTTCTTAGCAATCTTCAGCTCATTTGCAACTGAATTTTCAATATAACCTTCCGCAACAGTCGTCGACTCCCACCCAGAATGTCTTTTAATGTTGATTATATCCTCGCCTGCATCTGCTAACATAGTTGCTGAGGAACGTCTGAAGCAGTGAACAGTATATTCTTTCGCATTAGAAATACCTAGGTAAGTGGCTATTCTGAATGGTATTTGACCGAATGTTTTTTTCCGATAACCTGTCTTGTACACTTGCCATTTTTATAATATAAAAAACCGCTTTTGATCATTCTGATCTCGCAAGGAAGAATATTTTCTGTAAATATCCAAATAACTTGTCGATTTCTGTTTTTTATCGATTACATTGAATACTCGATCTATCTTCGTTTTGGTTTCTCGTATAGTTAGTAAGAATGTCTCGAAATCTTGAATGTCGTCCACTGTGATATTTGCCAATTCTTCGCGGCGACATGCTCCACAAATACCAAAAATCAGTGCTACCTACAATAAATTCTCAGATTAACATACTGAACATTGAGAAAATGAAATTAGAACTTACTTTCATCATAAGATACAAATCGTCTGGTGCTTCCCTCAAAAATAACTCGATTTCTTCTCTGCTTAGAATCTTCGATTTCTTTGGTTTATAACCATCAAATTTCCGTTTAAAAAAAGTTATCAACCTTGCGTATCTACTGATATCTATATTACCATATACATTTAAAGTAGCTTTCAGCATGGAATAATATGACCACATGGTAAAGGGCTTACAATATTTAGATTTTTCCAGAAAATAGGCAAGAAGTACAGTCTCTGTGTATTTCTTATTTTTCACATTTTTCCCGTTGCACCACCTCACGAATTCTTCATACACCTTGTCGTATATTTTCTTGGATTTTCTTGGCAATAAACTCAATTTCGCATCCTCAGCTGCTTCACTTATTTCTGGTGGAGTACAATTCACACTTTCTTCGTCGCTTGAATCCATTTCAAAATTAGTAATAAATTATCTGTGATCACAAAAATTTACAGCAAATATGGCTACTAGTCTATATAATCTTATTTCGAAAAATTGACAGAGTTGCCATAGTAAAATTCATTCCATCACTTCTTGATTTATTCTGTTTCCGATATGATATGAATATACATCCTCACGGTAGCCTTGATGTATTTTTATCATGTTCTAGATATAAAGAGGTATCTATCTACATGACATCAAATATACCGTTCGTGCATAAAATTTTGTATGGATTTCGGGCGTAATTTGCTTTTATGGACCCAGGCGTGTTAATAGCCCTCGCTATCGCTCGGGCTATTACTCACTCGCTGCGGTCCATAAAAGCCTATTTTACGCCCTTGATACATAAATAACTATTATATATTTGGAATTTTGGTATTTAGAGCTGTTTCTCATTTCTCTTCAAACTCAGAGCAACCTTTTTTTTTGTGTGTTCCTCGAGATCTTCATTCATTGTCTCAGGAACAAAATACAATTGGTTGGTTCATTCTATCTCCAGGAGTGAGTCGGCAAAACCCAGGAATGAGATATGACGAAAAATACAATAGTCACCTTTAACAACATGCTCCAAAATCACGCAGTTCCTCAACACCAGAGTTGGAAATGGAAAAACTTCTCGGACAATAATCCCACGAATGACACCTAATCTTCACACTTCTTAACTTTTAGAAATACTGATGGATTCGAAATTTGTATATGAAAAATAATCAAATAAATGAAAGATTTGTAAGAGAAATATCACATTTCTATTGAATATAAACTGGGCGATCGTGTCACTTTTGTGTAAAATCTTTATGTTGTTGAAGTGTCAACAATTCAAAATCTATTGAAGCTAAGAGGAGTAACATTACCACACTATTGATAATTAGCACTTCATGGTGTAAGGTCATGTTGAAATGAAAAGTAAACAATATTGCTCTAATGAGTTTTCCAATTATTGCTACATCATAGTAAAAATATATTTCTCTGTTGGAAAGGTATATTTATAATATATATATATATATATATATATATACATATAAATATATATATATATATATATATTATATATATATATATATATATATATATATATATATTATAATAATTTATTGAATCCTTTAAGATCAAATACATGACATAGGATACGTCAAGAACACAAAAAGGTAGACAAATAATCAAAATACCAAAATACAAAATATAAATGTTAGATATACACAGATAGAACTAACATTTTATCTCGAATTTGAAACTAATCAAAAGTGAAATATGAATGTCATATATACACAGACAGAACTATCATTTTATCTCGAGTTTAAAAATTCATAAATGCTGTAGAAACAGTTTTCTTGCAGATATTTCTTCAATTTTGATTTGAACATATTTTTGCTTTGAATTTTCCTTAGATGAGTTGAAAGAAGGTTGAAAAATGTAATTCCTGTATATGACTGACTGTTCTTAGAGAATGATGTGTTATGAGTCGGGATCCTGATGAGATCTCCGTTTCTTGTGGAATAGTTATGATGTTGGGAAACAGTGTCGTACATATGTTTGTGTTATAGAATCAACATTATATATTTAAAAATATATATACATGGATATGTTAAGATATTGAATCTTTCAAAATATTCTCTACAGGAATCTCTGATCTTAAGCTTGAAAATGTGTCTGATGACTCTTTTCTGTAGAATAAATATTCTGTTGGAGTTGCTGGAGCTGCCCCAGATGTTGATATTACAGGAGATATGGGAATAGATTATGGCATAATAAATATTGATCAGTTGAGTTATATCAAAAATATTTTTCAGTTGTAGAATGGCATAATAACCACTATTCAACTTTTCACAAACAGCATTTATATTTGCTTCCCATCTCATAACACTAACTACGGAAGTTCCGAGAAATTAAGTATTTTTAGAGAGATTAATTACATCATCTCTTACTTGAGAATTTGTTAGAATGTTTGATCTGCGATAGAACTGCATACACATCGTTTTGTCTGAGTTCACAATTAAAGAATATTTTTCAGACCAGGTTGTGAATTCCTTTGACAATTTGTTCAATTTACTTTGGAGTTCCTCGGGACTGTCAGCATCAGCAGCCAAAGTTGAATCATCAGCATAGAGAACTATACATTGTGTGCTTATATAAAGTGGTAGATCGTTTATAAATAATAAAAAAATCAGTGGACCTAAGATAGAACCCTGAGGAACACCTTGGTCTATAGAATAGAACTATATATATATATTCATATATATATATATATATATATATATATATATATATATATATTATTATATATATATTATATATATATATATATATATATATATATATATATATATATATATAATATATATATATATATATACTCTTTAAAGTTTGTCCAAGCTTTCGGAATGTTTTATTTCCATCTTCAGGGATACTACAATGAAGAATTGAACAAATTAGTGTGTCATTCGAACCTTAAGGTACTAATAACTTACATCTTTGTTGAGATTAGTTTCTATGTTGTTTATGAATGTTCTTCATGTAAAGTACGGTGAAATATAAGTTATGACTTTGAAGTTGGCACCTCATGTTTTAAATCGTCAACTAATCAACTTTGTGTGCTGTGAAATGGACCATTCCATGTTTCAGTGTTCGGTCGATACTTTCCGGTCTCCCTCTTTCCTTTTCCCCAATTCCTTCTTTATTTTCAGGTAATAGTAATAATGATGAACAATAGTAATAATGATGAAGTCTCCTAGAGTAAAACACTCCGGAAGTAAAATACCTCTCCATTCGGATTTCCGGGCGAGAGGTACTCGAGAAGACTCAACGTTAAAAATTAATTTTTGCAACATCCGCGGACTCAACAAGAACATCAATGACGTCCACCATCACCTACAGACGGAAAAACCGGATATTCTGGCTCTAACAGAAACACAAGTAAACTCGTCCACCAACAAGGTCCATATGCTTTGTCCTGGTTACGAACTCCATTCTCGATTCAGGTTCAAAGGTGGAGTTTGCCTTTACGCCAAGGCTAACCTTTCATGCCAGCGTGAAGAGAGTTTGGAACCGAAAGACTTTGATGTGATGTGGCTCAAGCTATCTGATACCAAACTGACTAAGTTCCTCTGCTGCCTTTATCTATCACCTAATGAACCTTCATATAACGACCTCTTTGAGTTTTTATCACTCAAACTGGACTACATTCAGGAGAACCATCCAACAGCTGAAACCATAATCATGGGAGACTTTAATGTACATAACGCTGCCTGGCTCAAATTCTCTAACAAAACATATGATGCAGGTCGTCAAGCCGAGGCCTTCGCCATCACTCATGGTCTAGAACAACTGGTCGAGCTACCAACCCGCATCCCTGATGTCAACAACCAGTCTGCCAATACACTAGATCTTTTCCTCACCACCAATCCTGACCCGTATAGAATAGAAGTTTGTGCCCCACTTGGAAACTCTGACCACACCCTCATCTCCACAACATGCTCTTTCCATTTACCATCGAGCTGCACAATACCACCCCGTCTCATGTGGCATTACAATTCGGCTGACTGGGAAGGTCTTCGTATGTTTTTCTCAGCGTTTCCATGGAAGAGAGTTTGTTTCTCTTCAGTAGATCCAACACGATGTGCTGAGACAATTTCTGAAATCATCATGTTGGGGATGCAAACTTACATACCGAATACCGGAAGAAGAACATCATCCGATAAGACCTGGTTTAACAGAAACTGCTCTAGAGCTGTGGCTTCCAAACAGGCAGCATACCATCGATGGCTAAAAAATCCGGGCCCTGAGACCAGAGCAGCATATGTCGAGGCTAGAGGCATATGTAAAGAGACAATAGAATGCTCAAAAGATGCCCACAAAGCCAAAATAAGATCAAAACTTGCTGAATGTCCTAACGGATCCCGTTCATTTTGGTCTTTCTAAAGCTGTGGAACAAATTTCACTTCCAGCTCATTTCCTCCCTAACCAAAGAAGATGGAACACTAGCAACGACTGCCCAGAATAAAGCCAATACCTGTTGCGCGTCCATTGGCTGGAAAGTCCACTCGGGATTCATCGGGAAAACATACCCCGAACATTACACCTATTGACAGTCACATGCCCGAGATCACCTTTCGCCAACGTACTATCAGAAAGATTTTGCTGGGTCTCAACACCAACAAAGCCTGTGGATCTGACGGAATCCCGCCGATTGTTCTCAAGAAATGTGCCCCCGAACTAACACCTGTTCTTTGCAAGTTGTTCAACCACTCTTACAATTTGGGGGTATTTCCGTCCAATTGGAAAATTGCAAGAGTACAGCCAGTCCCTAAAAAGGCAAAAGGCCCTACCTAGCAACTACAGACCTATCGCACTGCTATCTATTATTTCAAAGGTCATGGAAAAAGCCATCAACATCGAGCTCATGAAATATCTGGAAGACTCAGGAATTGTCAACGATAGGCAATATGGCTTCCGCCATCAGAGATCAACTGGTGACCTGCTCGCTTACGTCTCACTATATGGCAGCTATCTATTGAAAAGCATGGAGAAACTTTAGCTGTGGCATTAGATATCTCCAAGGCGTTCGATCGAGTTTGGCACCAGGGACTCCTCGCCAAGCTTCCGTCTTATGGCTTGCCCCTCAGCTGTGTTCTCTGCTTGCTGGTTTTCTCTCAAACAGGTCTCTCCATGTAGTGGTCGATGGAGTTTCATCTGACACTCTACTCATAAATGCTGGTGTTCCGCAAGGATCCATTCTCGCACCAACACTATTTCTACTTCACATCAACGACCTGTTGAAAGCAACTTCATGTCCAGTACAAGCTTTGCCGATGATAGTACCCTCCATACCGCTTTCTTCGGGGCCCCTATATCAGCCCGTGAAACCAGAAATGAACGAGGAAGAAATGTTAATAATATAAATATGGACTTGGCAACAATTCTCGAATGGGGATCTAATAACTTGGTAGAATTCAATGCAAACAAAACACAAGCATGTCTTTTCTCTAGAAAAGCCGATCTCGCTATGCCTAACATAACTTTGTCAGGAGTAACCATACCACTGAAGCCATCCATATCGATGCTTGGTATTACTATCAGCAATAACCTTTCCTGGGAAAATCACGTGAGATCCATTGCCAAAAAGTGCATCCCAAAACTTGGTTTTTGTTTCGTGCCAAGAGCTATTTCACCCCAGTCAGCTGCTTATGATCTATAAGGCACAGATCCGACCTGTCCTGGAATACTGTTCCCATATTTGGAGTGCGGCACCTAAACATATCCTGAGGCTATTGGATTCTGTCCAAAAAAGGGCAATTCGTCTCGTCGGTGATGCCTCGCTTACAAACTCGCTCACTTGTCTGGAACACCGTAGAAAAGTTGGCGATTTGTCTCTATTTTATAGATATTTTCATGGGCGATGCTCTTCTGAAATATCAACAATCGTTCCTGCTTTGGCAGTCTCTTCGAGATTAACCCGTCAAGTTCAGTCATCACACCCCTTCGTGGTCACTTTGGATACCTGCAGAAATATCCATTCAAGTTAAGAAAACACCCCTGCAGAACATCACTTTCCAAAGACTCGTTCATCCAACGAACAGCGAGGCTTTGGAACTCATTGCCTAGGGAGGTGTTCCCCGAGGCATACAACCTTCAGAAATTTAAGAAGAACACCAACTCCTACCTTCTTTCCCTAGGTTCCCAGGATGTTCTCTGAACATTACAGTATATCCCTTTTCGTGGGAACCAGAACATAAAAAAAAAATAAAAATTATACACATTAAAATTCATTGAACAGTTACTAATTAAAATATTAAAAATATAAATTCTGAAACATGTGTGCCTTGAGAAAGTACAATAGGTTATAAATGGTGGGAAAATTATTTATTCACTTGTCATCTGCTTTGACAGTCACTGGTACCAACTGAGGGTAGTACCAACTGAAATGAATTGGTGTGCCATTATTGGCCAAAGTATTATAGTAATTTTCTTGTTAGTACCAACTGAAGGTTGGGCCAACTTGAAGATATATTAATAACTAGTAATGAGCTCCGATTGATTTGAGGAAAATTTTGTATTTTCCATTGCTAATAAGAAGGAATAAATTTCACTTAGGTGGTTAACATCAGTTTTTTTGTTCATATGATTTTTTTCCTGTGATATGAAAGCCATTTCCAGTCGAATGACACACTAATTTGTTCAATTCTTCATTGTAGTATCCCTGAAGATGGAAATAAAACATTCCGAAAGCTTGGACAAACTTTAAAGAGTACACTTTTTCTTTTGCTGCATACCCCAATAATCAAATTGTTTACACCTAACTAGTCAGCAACGACTATCTTTCACTATATATATATATATATATATATATAAAGAACTGAAGTTCAGAAAACAAAAAAAAACAAATTTTATGTTTTGTTTGAGGTTGCAGTCAATAGAAAACATAAAATTTGTTTTTTTGTGTTTCCTAAACTTCAGTTTTATTCAACTAGTCCAGTCAAGAGACTACCCTTCTTCTTATATATATATATATATATATATATATATATATATTTTTATATATCAGTTTCAGTTTTCAGTTTATTCAAATTCAAATATTAATACAGTAGGAGAAAAAAATTATCTATGGTTTTTGCCCCTGTGGAGAAGAGAGATAATACCCGAAGCATATGGGATGCTTGTATTGTGATATATCCCTGTTCTTCCTGGAGGCTTGGTGATATTAACTTATTGTATTCTATCAATGCTATGGCTAATGAGTAATGGGTACATTGAAACGAAAATATTGGATCTGTGGAATGCAAAAAAAAGCCCAACAACAAATTTTTTTTTTCTTGTTGATATCTAGTTATAATTTAGTTATAGTTATATATAAACGTATTTGCACATGATTAGAAAATAAGGGTGGTCATCATTTTTTCGACATTCTTATGAGAGACGTTACTGTATCATACATACATAGTGGTAAAAGCAAAAAACTTCAATCCATATTGCTTGCAGAATTATGGACTCTTTACATGACCCTGCACTTCAAATAAAAATAAAAATTACCATAATTCGAGAATTGGTTCCTCTGTCAGCAAATCATTTCCATTTATGTTACTGGTAGTATTCGCACTACATGAATGATTCCAGGTTCAAATAGTGCCTGATTCCACTTCTGATTGTACATCATGGTCAAAACACTTTTTTGGCTCTACTTCTGAATATTGAATTCTCGATACCGAACTACTTGTTTACAGATACAATATTTGTACTACTAATACCAATTAGAACCTGATGTTACGATAATATTGGGTAAACAATTAGGTGATAGCAAGAAAAATATTTCGGGAATTTATTTCAGATTTCATTGTTATTGCACGGAAAAAAGGATTTGTTAATTCAACCAAATCAAATTCATCCCAAAACAGAGGTGTATTCGATTGATGGAATCATTATATTGCGGTAAGAAAATAGATTTCTCAATGCAATGCTAACATTTCTTTGATTTGAATATTTGTTCATCTATTGAAACAATATCCAACTCATATTGAATGAAAGTTTGTTTCAACACAAATATAATATTTATTTGAATCAATCAACGAAAATGGATTAATTCATATAAAAAAATATTATATTGGTTGAATTATATGCGTTAGATGGCGAAACGTTCGCACAACTGACTTACCGAATAGCAATGCCAACTTATTATCGTTGCTACGTCTGGACTTAAATGTCTGGTGTAGGCTCGGTTGCCATATTTGTCAAATCAGTGGATTAACAAAATGATTACTCATTTGAATAAATATTTTCAGCGAAGAGTTCAGCTTATTTTGTTGAATTGACGTTTCATTTAATTCATCAATTCGTCATGAATACTTGTTTGAATGAATATTTTTGTTCAAGCAATCTGCAGATTTTGAAGATCTGAGTATTCGATTCAACAAAATAATCACATGGTTGAAACAACATTTCTGCCAAAACGAGTTAATGAATAGAGTTGGTCGAATAAGATATTTGGTTCATGCAAATTAGTTTCAGTTGTTTGAAACTTTAAATTTGATCCAAAACCAAGAAATAATTTTACTTATTTTGAGATTATATTTTGTCGTGCATATATGACACTTCTATTCGTTTGATTCAAATAAAATTTATTTGATTTGACATTTTGTTTTTTTCTGTGTGATTTTCAAACAAGTTAATTTGGTCTTTTGAAAAATAAGAACCTAGATTCTCAATATCCGTAATGTCAAATGAAAAAACCATCACAGCGCAATCTGAAAATAACTTTTCTATACGTGAAAAACTCTGCTGAATCCATCTCGTCGATGGGACATGAAATGAAGAAGCTTTAACCATCTTTTCCGCCAGCGCACCGACGTTTCGAGACTTTGCGACATCATAGCTCTCTTAGCTCTTTTTTGGATTCAGCGGACCTTTTTACGTCAGAAAAAGTTATATTTTGCTGAGCTTCTTTCTCATTTCGGTTTTAGATCGTCAACATCCAAAAATGCGTTTTTTATCATGCTGCTACCGTGCAGAAAAAAATCGTAAATAAATCAGGGACGCGAATATCGATGCAGCAAATTTCCATAACCTCGTAGAAAAAAGTCAAATTTTAGAAAACCCAAAGTGGTCGTATCGATCTCCGGTTTGAACCAAAATATGGGAAATGCCGCGTAGATTCCGAATATATATCATACGTGGTATCTCAATCCGACAGATTCACCGTGAATCCTGAAAGGGCGAGAGAAATCATAGATGGCGCACCGGTCGACTTTGACATATGTCAAATGAAAAAACCATCGGAGCGCGATCTAAAAATAACTTTTCTATACTTAAAAAACTCCGCTGAATTTAAAAAAGTGTCAATTTCGTCGATAGGACATGAAATGGCTATTACCATCTTTTCCGCCGGCGCACCGATGTTTCGAGACTTTGCGACATCATAGCTCTCTTAGCTAGAGTCCTATCGACAAGATGGTCAGTTTTTTGGATTAGGCGGACCTTTTTACGTCAGAAAAAGGTTAGATTCCGGTAAGCTTCTTCCTCATTTCGTTTTTAGATCGTCAACAACCATAGGGACTTCATGGAAAATGCGTTCTATCTTGCTGCTTCCTTGCAGACTTCTCTTCAAAAAAATTATTTATTAATCAGGGATCAATGCGAAATCCCATAATCCCTTAGAAAAAAGCATTTTCTTCCGAATGGCGAAAAGCGTAATGGAACCGGAGTACGGGAAATATTTTTTTTCCGCTGCAAAGTGAAAGAAGTGATTTTTGCTGAGGCACCGGTGCAGACTTCTGGTGAAAGAATCGCAAAAAGATCAGGGCCGGAGCGATCCGTGTGAAAGTCTGGAAACATGCAAAAAACCATAAAAATAACCATTTTGGGTTTTTTTTTTAAATCATTTTCAGTTTTTTTTCGTTAATTTGGATTTCGTTTTTCTAACTCGATAACGGTAAAAGATAGAGCCATTCTGCGAACTGCAATCGATTCAGGATAACTGAATTAGTCTAGAAACGTAATTTTGTTACGATATGGATTTTTTTTTGAAAAGTCAAATTTTCGAACAAGGCTCATACCCCTAAATATCTTCGAAAAACCAAAGTGGTCGTATCGATCTCCGGTTTGAACCGAAATATGGGAAATGCCGCGTAGATTCCGAATACATATCATACGTGGTATCTCAATCCGACAGATACACCGTGAATCCTGAAGAATCGAGATAACGGCGAAATAAATCATAGATGGCGCACCGGTCGACTTGAACATCTAGAATTTGGAATTCGATTTGGTGGAGTCTATGAATCAATTCATTATGTATACAGGGTGAAATTGAATAAATGTTTTTGGTGGGTCCGCACATATGCTAATTAACAGAAACACGATTTGTGAACATAGTTCAGTGAAAAACAGAAGTTTCGTTTACTCCAATGTATTCACTTAAATTTAGGGAAATGTTAACTTGTCAGAAATACCCAAACAATACAAGGTGTTTTTAATAACATGCTTATATTTAAGGGTGATATTCTTGGGTCCATTTTGAGAAAAAAACTTCATAAGAACATATGCCTTTTGAACTACAGGGTGCTGAAGTTTCGATGAAATAATCTTTTTTTTATGATAACTTTGGTATGATCCAGATATTTCTGTGAAACGTAGTACGCATCTTCTATGCATCAAAAGGCATTTTCTGATATACAACATAATTCTTTATTCTTGCCATTGGCGTTCGTGCAAGATTTGCACTGAATTATTTTTCGTAAAGTAAAAATTATTTCTGAAATTCTAATTTTTTTCTGAGCAAATCTGGTGTCGATTGACTTACGGTTTTCACATTAAAAAAATTAAATTCATCAATTTGCATCTCTCTAGACCACTTACGAGAAAAAACAATGTATGTAACTTCAAACAAAATAATAAATTAAATCAGATATTCAAAATATGCATGCCTTTGCTCTTTTCATCATGGACTCTTTGGGAAATGTCGGGACTATTTCTGATAGTTCCGCAGAAACTATGATGCGATTTATCAACTGCTCTCCAGTATGAATTGGTGTGCTGTGAACCAATGTTTTGAAATGACGTCACAGGAAATAATCTAAACTATTGTAGCGAACCTAGGCCGGACCTGTCGCCTCGCGTGTTGCCGTCGACAGCGATGAGATCATCCCCGGAGATATTCGAGAACCATCCAGTCGCTCTTCCCTGGAGAGCAACGGTCGATATTGGAAACGATTGGAACATGCTGGATCGCCAACTGCCGGAATTCGAAAGATCGAGAATGCTGTATCGGAGATAAATAGGCGACCCTCAAGTGGAGTCGGGACAGTCTGAACGAGCCCATACCATCGGGCTATACAGTGGCGTAGTAATATAAATTAAGTTGTAGATTAAGTGTTAAATAAATTAGTTAAACCAAGTTAAGTTTATTTACGTTACAATTGGTGTCGGAAGTGAGATTTTGAAAATAAACAAGTGATCGTGGAGTGGATAGTCAGAAAAATAAATTGATAGACCTTTTTGTACGCCCAAAAATAGACAGTGGCCCGGTTTTCGCGAAGTGGACAATTGTGCGTGGGAATATAAACTGATACCCCTGTTCGCGTGAAACAGAAAATAGACAGTGGCCCGGTTTTCGCGAAGTGGACAATTGTGCGTGGAATATAAACTGATACACTCTTCGCGTGAAACAGACAATAGACTGGTGGCCCGTGGAAAAGAATTCGCGAAGTGAATTTTTAACAAACTGATAAACTTTTCGTGTGAAACAGACTGATACCTCGTCAAAGACAAAATGTGTTCAAGAAAAGTGCCTTGCGGACTTGAAGGTAGCGGAATTGAAACAGGAATTGGAGGAAAGGAACTGGAAACAACAGGTAAAAGCAAGTACTCAGGAAAGACTTGCAGAAGGACTTATACAAGAAGGTGAGGACCCCGAAACATTTTTATTCGAAGTTCCGGAGGTGATTTAAGTTTGGTAATGAATAAACTGGAAGAAAATTCAAAGCCTGGAAGAAAATTCAAGAAGCCTGGAAGAAAATGCTAAAATCTGGAAAAGAAGCTTGAAGAAAATTCTAGAAATCTGGAAGAGAAGCTTCAAGAAAATTCTAGAAATCTGGAAGAGAAGCTTCTAGAAAATTCAAGAAACCTGGAAGAAAATGCAAGAAGCCTGGAAGAGAAGTTCCTGGAAAACACAGAAGGCCTAAAAAAGAATTGTGTGGTGTGGCTAAATTCTAGAAGAAAGAATGGGAACCGTTGAGACAGAGATAGATAAAATTAGGGAGCAAATGAACACGGAGGTAGATAAAATAAAGGAAACGATCAGTACGCTGGAAAAACGAATTAATAGTGCGCCCTCCACAGAGATGGTTAACGAAAATGCAATGTTGGACTTGAGTTTGAACTTGGATAAAAGTTCAAGAGGGTATAAAAAGATGTCAAGGTCATTTCTGAAATAGGGAAGCTTTCCATGAAGCCGCCTCAATTTGACGGAAAAACTCCATGGGAAAAATTACCGCCGACAGTTTGAAGCAGCGGCCAAAGCAAATGGATGGAATGCAGGGGAAAGAGCTGAGCACTAACATTGCATTACGTGGAGAAGCGACGAATATTCTACAAACTCTTACCGCCCAAGAACAGGAGGACTATGATCAGCTGATTAAACATCTAGAATTACGATATGGCCAGGCCCATTTGGAACACGTATACCACTCCCAACTGAAAATCGCTGCCAGAAATCGGGCGAATCCTTACAAGAATTCGAAGCTGACATTGCACGCTTGGTTCGTCTCGCATATCCAGCCACACCGGAAAATGTAATGGAGCGATTAGCGGTTCAGGCATTCTTGGATGGACTCCGTGACCAAGAAACCAGACAAGCGTTGACACTAGCTCGTCCAACACATCTCGTAGACGCACTGGCACGCGCTTTGGAATTTGAGGCAGCAAAGCAATCCTGCAAAACCAAAGTAAAGTTCGAAGTATTGAAGAAGACCCACAGGAACATGCTGACTTGGAAGCTGCCATAAGAAAAGTGATGAAGGAAGTTTTGCCTGAGAAAAGACAGATAAGATGCTGGAATTGTAAAATTGGACATGTGCGTAGCAAATGTCCAACATTCAAAACACGACTCCGATGCAGGAAAACAAAGAAGGTCGACGAGAAGGGCAATCGTCGGCCTGTGTCCAGCAAGCCCCGGTTAACAACGCATATGTCGCTATCCTGAAACGACAGAACAGAGGTGTTTTCGAGACGGTCTCATCAATAACGAGCCTTGCACCATGCTGCTAGATACAGGTGCGACTAGGACAATTCTCGACCTTCCTTTCCAGAACACCGGAACGAATTGAACCGACATCTTGGAAGCTACGCACAGCAACAGGGAGCCAGCTACCGTATATGGCGAGCTACCGATTGAAATAATTTTGGCAGCACTAAAGTGAAACATCAGGCACTTGTAGCGGACATCGAAGACGATGCAATCATCGGAATGGACATCATGAATTCCAGAGGGTTTGAATTGGATTTCAAAGACGGCGTCCTACGTGTCGACGGAGAAGAGCTGGTACTTCATGGGAGAAGAGAAGAGTTGATCCGTGTGCTGTTGGCTGAAGATGTAAGCGTACCTGAGAGGGCTGAAACCATCCTGGAGGCTCGCCTGGACGGGAGTGCGAGCAGTGGAGACGTGATGATTTCGAGCCCAAACTTCATGATGAGAAAATTGGACGAGGGATTGCCCTAGGGAAAACCCTGTTACGCGCTGAAAAATTTGTACCGGTAAGGGTCATGAATGTCAATTATTTTCCAGTGACCTTAAAGAAAGGAACAATTTTAGGGCACTGCTCGTCAGTTTCATCTGTGATCCGGGCGTACAGGTAATGATTAGCCAACCCAACAACTTGCCCACAGAACTAGAAAAATTAGCTGCCATCTCTTCCAAAGAATAAACCAGCTCAACAGCCCAAACTAAGAGATTTAGTCAAAAGTACCAAGACATCTTCGATACCGGACAAGGAAAAGGGGTCGAACTAATGTGGTCCAGCACAAGATTGATACTGGGGGTGCCCGACCGATCCGGCAATCAGCAAGAAGACTTCCTCTTGCCAAGAAGGGAAGAGGCTGACAAAATAGTCAGCGATATGGGAAAAGAAGGAGTTATCGAACCATCTGACAGTCCCTGGTCCCTTCCAGTCGTACTGGTGAAGAAAAAAGGATGGATCGACACGCTTTGTGTAGACTATCGCCAACTTAATAATGTCACGAAGAAGGACAGTTACCCTCCCGAGAATAGATGACACCCTAGACACGTTGGCTGGTTCCACGATTTTCGACCCTGATCTGAAGAGTGGATACTGGCAAGTAGAACTGGCTCAGAAGATCGAGAAAAGACTGCTTTACCATCGGCTCAGGATTGTGGCAGTTCACCGTTATGCCATTCGGGCTCTGTAATGCCCCGCCACATTCGAAAGATTGATGGAAACAGTACTGAAGGGACTCTCATGGAACACGTGTCTAGTGTATCTCGACGACATAATTGTGGTCGGCAGATCGTTTGAGGACCACGTGAAAACTTGGAGGAAGTATTCCTGCGACTGAGGAACTCCGTTGAAACTGAGCCCTAAGAAATGCCATCTGTTCCAAAAAAAGTACGAGTACCTCGGCCACGTTGTCTCTGGGGAAGGAGTAGCAGGGACGACCAGAAGATCAAAGCTGTTAAGGATTGGCCCATCCCAAAAGACATTCACCAACTTCGAAGTTTCCTTGGTTTTATGCACATACTATCGCCGATATGTGCTGGGATTCGCTAACATCGCTAAACCACTGACCAAGCTCACGGAAGGCCAAACAAAGTTCCAGTGGTCCGAAGAATGTCAAGACTCATTCAGGAAGCTGAAAGGAGCTTTGATCAACGCACCTATACTGACTATCCCCACCCAAAGGGGAAAATTTATTTTGGATACGGACGCCAGCAACGTGGGACTTGAGCTGTCCTATCTCAGATCCAGGAGGGACAGGAGAAGGTCATTGGTTATTTCAGCAAGACGCTTAGCAAACCAGAGCGCAATTACTGTGTCACCAGGCGAGAGCTGTTAGCTGTTGTAAAGGGAGGGAACACTCTACAAGTACGGTATGGAAGAAGATTCCTGTTGAGAACTGACCATGCAGCTCTCAAATGGCTCTTTACAGTTCAAAATCCTGAGGGTCAAGTAGCACGTTGGATCGAGAGACTCCAAGAATTCGATTTCGAGATCGAACATCGAGCCGGAACTAGCCATAAGAATGCAGATGCCTTTGTCGCGAAGACCATGTCCAGATGATTGCTCACATTGCCGACGAGCAGAAGAGAAAGAAGCAACACTTTGTAGAACCGCAGCAATGGATGACAACTGGAATGACAGCAAGATCCAGAAAGACCAAAAGACAGACCCCGGACATAGCTTAGTCGGCAGCCGGAAGAAGGACAATCGAAGACCACCATGGCAGGAAGTCGCAGGTTACTCGCCGGCTGTTAAGTCCTATTGGGCAAATGGAACTCTCTATTCTGACAAGGATCCTGAAACGTGTTGAGGCCGATATTGGGGAAGACAGACGCCAAATAATTGTTCCCAGGAACAGAAGAGAGGAAGTGCTGCGGAAATCCATGATGGAGTCGCCGGAGGACATCTGGGAGTGACGAAGACCCTGCAGAAAGTGAGGCAACGGTTTTACTGGGCCAATTGTCGTTGACGTCCAGGACTGGTGCAGGAAGTGCGCTGTATGCGCTGCTAGCAATGGACCTCGAATACGACCCAAGGCCCCGATGCGTCAGTACAACGTAGGCAGCCCGTTCGAGAGAATCGCCATTGACATCGCCGGCCCGTTTCATGTATCCGACCACGGAATAAATACATCCTTGTGGCAATGGACTACTTCAGTAAGTGGGCGGAAGCCTATGCCCCGCCCAACCAGGAAGCCCACCGTCGCCGACGTCTTGGTGAAAGAGTGGATATGTCGATTCGGTATTCCAATGGAGCTGCACCCGGATCAAGGCAGAAATTTCGAATCCAACCTTTTTCCAAGAAATATGTCTACCGCTGAACATCCGCAAGACAAGAACCACGGCCCTACATCCGCAGTCCGATGGAATGGTGGAACGGATGAACAGGACGATCAACCGCCACTTGTCCAAGGTTGTCCTGACCATCAAAGAGACTGGGACCAGTATTTCATTTGTTCCTGATGGCCTATCGATCCGCAGTACACGAGTCAACCGGTCAAACTCCTGCTAGTATTATAATGGGCCGAGAACTGCGACTGCCTTGTGACCTGAAGTTTGGGATACCGCCAGGACAAGACACTGCGGGAGAGGACTACGCCAGCAAACTTGGCAGAGAATGGACGACATCCACGAACGAGTCCGGTTGAACATCCAGAGTGCCAGCGATAAAATGAAGAAGACCTATGACATCAGGCCGACGCTGGAGGATTTTAGGTTGATGACATGGTTTGCTGTACAACCCCAAACGTCGTCGTGACTATCACCAAAGTTGCGGAACTCGTGGAAGGCCCGTATAAAATCGGAAAAGGATAAACGACCTTGGTACCGAATCCATAAGCCACCCCGAGGGAAACCAAGGGCGTCCATTTCAACAGGTTGGCCCCTTACGCTGGAAACCATGACCAAGTTCGACCCCCCAGGAGGATGATATGACGTTCAAGAAGTTTATGTCCTTGTATTCAAACGGGCAGAAAGTTCTACATGGGTTACTAGAGAGGAGTCACGAGACCTTTTCGAGGTGCCTGCTGACTACGCCCCAGCGCACTGTGTGGCAGAAGATCTTCGAATGTCCAGGGGGATCGCCGTAGGTTCAAGAAATTTGGTCAATCCAAAACACTGCGGGGGCAGAATCCAGAAGTTGGTGGGGGGGCTACAAAATTGAAGAAAGGGGAGAAACATCTACTTCCTAAATTACCAAGAGGCATTTCCCAAGATAAACCGGTCCTATGAAGATGTCTGGAAGAGTCTCACCAAACCAAGAGATACTATGGGGGGACCAGAATCTGGGATTCAATTCCAAAATTGTCCTGTGGATTGATGGGTTGGACTGAGGTCCGAAGATGCTGGGGCGATATTCAGATCCAGCGGCGTCAAGATTTTGGTTTTTTGTAACCCTTCCACGACCGATCATGAAGACCGTGGAGTGTTACTTCCATCGAACTTCACGGTGCAGATATGGGGAGTCATAGATATCGTCAACTCCAAGGATGAAATTTTTCGGGACGAAAAAGTCTTTAAGAAGGGGGCAATGTAGCGAACCTAGGCCGGACCTGTCGCCTTTGCGTGTTGCCGTCGACAGCGAGGTGACTTCCCCGGAGATATTTCGAAACCCATCCAAATCGCTCTTCCTGGAGAAAACGGTCGATATTGGAAACGATTGAACATGCTGGATCGCCAACCGCCGGAATTGGGATCAGAATGCTGTATCGGAGATAAAAGGGACCCTCAAGGGAAAATCAAAAGTCTGAACGAGCCCTACAATCGAGCCAAAACAGTGGCGTAGAAAAAATAAATTAAGTTGTAGATTAAGGTTAAATAAATTAGTTAAACCAAGTTGTTTATTTACGTTACACCATTGGGGGACTGGGGGCCTAGGTGGCCATGCCTGTGGTCCTCCGGGACATATCCAGCGATTATTATCTTGGCCAACAGCTACCTTACTAAGAGAATTCAGTATGTCGAAATTAGGAACCATCCCTCTAATCCGGTACAAGTCACTTCAGGTTCAGGGAGTTCCAGGGATCCTTCTTGAAACCCATTAGTGTTTTTTTAAAATTCGGCATCTCACTTCGATAACTGTCAGTGTTTGATTTTCGCAGACGATGTAAAATCTATAATCCAAAAAAGACTTCGAAAGATTTGTTTAAAATTCAACAC